>VDFB02027760.1:0-13054 GCA_007258455.2 Sequoia sempervirens | reverse complement strand
TTCATTCACGATATGATAAAAGCATAAGCTGCATTTAAAAATTATAAAGATGATGTGAAAGGTCCAAAGTCAAAAGTATGACCCATAGCATAGATAAGAACTAAAACTGTAGTTAAGAAAATTAGTTTGAATTTGAACAACTTTGAACAAAATCAGATTTGGAGAAATGTCTATGCCACGGACATAAGAGATAAGACATTATAGAATCCAAGAGAAGAACATTTCACTTTTTATCCTTGCAACATAAAAAAGTATATGTAAATAATGGGTACAGTTTTAAAAAACATTTGCCTACATGATCAATATTTTACTATTGCAAATTTTGTGCATTTCATTCGTAGGTTATACAGAAATATGATAGTATTCGTATTCAAGTGCACTATAAAAATGTAACCAAATCACTCAGGCATCTTTGTGTACTTAGATCTAATCAACAAATAATATATATGATAGAATATGACTAAAGAACTCAAGCACTGTGTTCCAAAATTAAAGATAGATAAGACTTAAAAGGAAAGTATAATTCATTCCATGTAAAAGGAAGCAGAAGAATTTCCCTATTCTTTACCATAGAAGAGCTTGAACACGATTCTCCAATGCATCATATGCTTTGCCTCGTAAAAAACAGATTGCTGCAGAGATCTATCAAAAAAGTATTGGAGCCAATAAATTGATTGAAAATATCATGTGTGACAAATGTCATAAAACATAGCTAGCATCCCAGGAGCTACAAGCATCACATCACCTAATGCGTGAATAATAGCAAACAACATTACAAAACCCAGATAAAAGTCATTCAAGATTGCCCACACACAAAACAAATAAAAGATTACATATTCAAAGATTAGGAATTTGATGATATTTGATATTCATTTTAATCCTACTATACACTCTCCCCAAATGAAAGTCAATAAAAAGCAAAGGTAATATAAATTAAGTACACAAAATGAAAAAACTATAACCAAATGGATGTGGAAGCAATAAAATCAGTTGTGTTATTCATTTTGAACTATAAAAACATGTTTATTTTGATCTAATCAATTTGACAAATTGAAGTTGTTTTTACATCCACATGAAACTTTCACAAAAATAAAATATGTGCCAATTACCTTTAAGTATCAAGTTTGTAAAACAAAGGTTGACATAGAAAAGGAATCTCAAATGAAAGGACCAACCAAAAATGATAGGCAAGAGAGAAAAAAAATGATTTCAGTTTGAAGAAGATTCACAAGGTGTGACGGAAAACGAGGATAGGATTACCATGGGTGACGCCACATGATACCAGCAAACACAAATAAGCTACTTAATTGGTGTAGGTGATCACAAAGGAAAGCAAGCTACACAAGGCACCTGCACATGCACAAGTAAGCTGAAAGAGAGTAGACTTTCTATATCAGTTCACTCCCAAAAAAAACACTTTTCTTGGTCTAGAAATTTGTGGATCTACCATGTTGGTTTCTTTATATTTTACTAAGGCTCAACCAAACTATTTGAACTCTAAATTCCAATCCACTAAAATGCCCAAGGATGAACCTCAAACTGACATGTTCACTTTCACAATCTGTGAGCTTCTATGCTACTCGATAATAAAACAAATTTTCATATTACTTCCACTTTAGGAGGTTTCACAATAATTCTCATCTACTTCATATGAAGAATGGATTAGACAATCACATTAAGGCCATTAAGATTCTTTCATCGGATCTTTTTTCTTTCTACAGTCCCTTAAGAGCACCTTTTCAACTGAAGTAGTTATATTTTGATGTCATACCTATCCAGATAATCAACATGTATAAATTTTCTTTTCACATAGCAAACTTAGTAAATGCCAAAAACCATTACAATTTATAACTGAATTACATGTGGATAGAAACTAATTGTATCTTGTTTTCAGAAATATAGTCATACCACCCAGAGAAGTGCAATGCTATTAAAAAAATTATAGAAGTAACTCACATTGATTTCTTGATCCTCTGCATCTTTTTCCATGTTTTGATCTTCTGGGACTTCCAGAGTTCCATCGTCTCTAACCTTGGCATCTCCAAGCATCTCTAAGCATTGTTGCCATTCTTTCATTTCCTCCTAGACAAAATTGAAATTTAATTGATTAGAAGTAAGCTACTGTAATCAGTTTGACTCTTAAGTCCATCTATAGTTATGGAAATTCTATTCTCTTTTTTTCATCTACAAAATAACTGATTGAAATTTAGCAAAATATAAAGCAGCCCATGCAAGTCCAGCATAGATTTGTAAAACATTTCTCTACGATTAAGCTATAGCTAATGACATGTAACTAAGTTGTAAAACCCTAAGACAAAAAAAATGCCCCTTAACACTCCCACCAAACATCACCATTGGAGGTAAACCTTGTTGGGGACGACAATCATACTGAGGGTCAGTTACATATGCTTGGGGGATTGTAAATATGTAAACATATATGCAGGGGTAGTAGAATTCTAAATGCTGTTGAGAAAGTGAATGGTCAAACAGACCAAACAGACATGAGATTCAGAAGTGTAAGAGTAATTAGAGAGTTAATAGTCATTATAAATCACATTATGCTTTTTGACAAATGTGAACCCTTGAAGCAAAGCTTATGTAAATGTTTTGTGCTTCTTGTTTACATTTTTATTTAATATACATGAAATTGCAACATGGTGCTAGAGCCTGATCCATTAGACCTGCTAAAATGGGTAGACAATTGGAGCCTTGAGTTATAGAGGAAGATAAAACAATGAGATATTATCCTAGCTTGAAGACTGTTGAAGACTACATGACAAATTGTGGACGACGGTACTTAGTAACTTACTATAGCAATGAAATTCGACCTTGGAAATATCTGTTCAAAATCATATATTTATTCAAAAGATCAGCCATCTCTTGGAATATTTTTGGTTTATCTTTAACTCATGGAGCAGATGAATTTCTCAATTTCTAGTCTGTTATCATTCACCCATGTTGGAATTGTTTAAAGTTCAAACCTTTAAGGCATGGAGAATTCTACGAGACATACACAAAGTGAAGAGCACAAAAGATTTACTGAGAGGGGGGGGTGAATCAGTAAATCAATCACAAACTTTTATTTCTTAAACTTTTCAATCTTTATTACAATCAACCTTTTGATATGAATCAATTTCCACAAGTTGACACAATTTTATTGAAGTATTTTCTTTTTCAAGTAGGCACCAACCTACAAATTTACAATGAGATGATTTAGTAGAATAACTTCCACAAGGAACACCTAGACCTCTCCAGAATTTAGTAGACACCTGCCTACAAGGAGCACCAACCCCTAATGCAAGGCACCAAACCTTGACTTGATGGTAGTGAGACTGCCTTCAATCTGATCTGCACAAGCCCAACTCTCCAATCTGCTCTATGTGATCCAAGATATCACCTTTAGCCCACACAAGGAGGTAGGAATCTGACTGATCTGCAAGCCTTCAATTACACAACTACCCAGCAACCTTGATTCTTACTTCATATAAGTATATTGATCAAACATAGTGACTTTTGGCTGAAGCAACCTATCATTTGAATCTGCTCTTTCAAGAAATATTGCGTCCTTTTGTATATGCTTTAATGTATTAGTTTGTTTGTCCAATCTGCTCTTTCAAGAAATATTGCGTCCTTTTGTATATGCTTTAATGTATTAGTTTGTTTGTCCCTTTTTAAGTAATTTTTAATCTCAAAAAAAAATTTAATGAACACAAATTAGATCGCACCATATGGAGATGAGACTCGTTTTTTTTTTAACAGATCGCACCATATGGAGATGAGACGCGTTTTTTAACAGATCGCACCATATGCAATTTTATTCCATCCTTTCAATAAAGCGCTTCATATCAGAAGTGACGACTTTTTATTTAATCACCTTTTTGTCAATAATTCTTCATTTAATGAACTTACGTCTCTTCATTTACTGAATCGTTGTTCCTTTCTCCTTTTTTTTAAAAAACATCGATACTTTTTTGATTTGTCTTAATAATGATTATACTTATTGTTGAATGTATATGCTTATGATTAATTATTCTCCACGTCTAACTTTCATCCAGGTTGGTAGCAAAAAGACTTCCACGTCAAATATCCTCCATGTCCATGTGCGTTTGAAATAATATCATCCACTATGCTTTACTCAATAGAATACCACGACCTTTTCAATAAAGTCGCCTCTTAATATCATTCTCTCATTTTTTAATCTGACGGACTGATAAGATTATCGGGCCTCTTCAACTGTGTATTTTAGAAAATCTGGAACTGTGACTTTCTTTATTATATTTGAGACTCCCCTTTTTTTTTTGGTAAATCTGGAACAACTTAGCGAATATTTGCGACTTTCTTTATTATATTTGTGACCGTCTTTTAGTAAATCTGGAAATGTCATACAATATCGAGCAAATATTTGTGATTCTTTTTATTATTCCTCCAACCTGTTCTGTGTGTAACTCAATGAGCTTTATCTTATTGCTGATCATTGTACCGTCCTTGATGTCCTTTATTGAGATCAATAATGATGAGACCTCTTTCACTCTCAATCTGCCGATATTAATGACAACGTTTGTCTGCATATTTGACATCAATGACAACATTTCCAACAATCTCCCCCTTTGTCATTGATGGCAACTTCTCCAAATGCAGATTGCTCCTCTGTTTGCTCCCCCTGTGCCCAATTTCTCCCCCTTTGACATCAATGGCAAGGGGTCTTCTAACAATTTTTCAGCTCCATGAAGCTACTATAATTTGTACGTAGCTCCCCCTGAATGCATGCTTCCATCAATCAACTTGATGGATGTGGAACAACTCTTAATTTGTCCCTTAGATATTCAAATGTATCTTTTGGTAGTGGTTTAGTAAATATATCAGCAGTTTGCTCTTTTGTAGTTATGTATTCTAAACACACTTGTCCTTCTCCTACTTGTTCTCTCAGAAAGTGATACTTAATAGGTATATGCTTGGTTCTTGAGTGCATCACTGGGTTCTTGGAGATATTGATTGCACTAGTATTATCACAATATATAGTGCAAGGATGATCATACTCTACCTTGATGTCTTTCAAAGTTTGTCTCATCCATAAAAGTTGAGTGCAACATGCTGCTGCTGCAATATATTCAGCTTCTGCTGTAGATAGAGAGACAGATTCTTGTTTTTTGCTTATCCACGATACTAGATTTCCTCCAAGAAAAAAGGCTCCTCCACTTGTACTTTTTCTATCATCTACGTTACCAGCCCAATCAGCATCTGTGTATGCTTCAAGAGTGAAATCATTGCTGCTAGGGTACCATAGACCATAATCCATCGTGCCTTTCAAATATTTGAATATACGCTTTACTGCATGAACATGTGTTTCTTTTGGTGCTGCTTGAAATCTGGCCACAACTCCAACAGCTTGCATTATGTCTGGTCTTGTGGAAGTTAGATACAATAAACTTCCAATCATTGATCTATAGAGTGTTTGATTCACATCTTGGGATTCATCATCTTTACTTAGCTTGCAACCTGTAACCATAGGAGTACTAACAGGATTGCAATCTTCCATCCTAAATCTTTTTAACATTTCTTTCACATATTTGGTTTGGGAGATGAAAATACCTTTGCTTAATTGTGAAATTTGCAGCCCAAGGAAGAAGGATAATTCTCCCAACATTGACATCTCAAATTCTTTTTGCATACATGATGAGAATTCTTTGCACATTCTGTCCTTGTCTCCACCAAAAATGATGTCATCTACATAGACCACTACAATCAATAAGTGTCCATCCTCTTCTTTGATATATAGATTGTTGTCTACATCTCCTCTTTTGAAACCTTGCTCTTTGAGATATTTGTCAAGTCTAGAGTACCAAGCTCTAGGAGCTTGTTTAAGCCCATAGAGAGCTTTCTTTAACTTGCACACATAATCCATGTCTTCTGATAGTAGGAAGCCTTCAGGTTGTTCAATATAAACTTCCTCTTCTAAATCTCCATTAAGAAAAGCAGATTTGACGTCCATTTGATAAACCTTAAACTTTTTGTGACTTGCATAGGATAAAAACATTCTAATTGCTTCAATCCTTGCAACTGGTGCGAAGGTTTCCTCAAAGTCTACTCCTTCAACTTGTGCATAGCCTTTGCACACTAACCTTGCTTTGTTCCTTGTGACTTTACCATCTTCATTTAATTTGTTTCTAAAAACCCATTTTGTGCCAATTACATTCTTATCTTTTGGTCTTGGAACAATTTCCCAAGTTTCATTTTTCTCTATTTGATCCAACTCTTCATTCATTGCATCAATCCAACTTTTGTCTTTGCTTGCTTCTTCAAAAGTTTTGGGCTCAACTTGAGATAGAAAAGCTGCATGACAATCTTCATTGTAATTCACCATTCTCCTTGTAGATCTACATCTATCTTGAAGAATCAAATCTTCAGGATGGTTCTTTTGAACAAACTTGGAAGGTGTCTTTGGTGTCTTCATGGGAGTCTTTTGTGAAGATTCTCCTTCTTTTGCCTCTTCCTCCTTTTCTTCCTCTTGAGAGTCCTCATCATCTTTGTCTTCTTCATTCATAGTTTGAACATGGTGATCACTTTGTCCAACTTCTTTGAATTGCTTTCCTTCATCAACTCTTACATTAGCACTTTCAACAATTTTGTGAGTTCTTTTGTTGTAGCATCTATATGCCTTACTTTTTGATGAGTAGCCAAGAAAGATTCCCTCATCTGCTCTTGTGTCAAATTTGCTCAAATCTTCTTCATCTCTTCGAATGTAGCAAGTGCTTCCAAAAATCTTGAAGTACTTGACAGTTGCTGATCTTCCTTTCCAAAGTTCATAAGGTGTCTTCTCATTGTTCACTCTTATTTGTGCACGATTCAGAATGTAAACTGCTGTATGAATTGCTTCTTTCCAAAAGGAATCTGCTATCTTGTTTTCATTTAGCATTGCCCTTGCCATTTCTTGAACTGTCCTATTTCTCCTTTCTACAACCCCATTTTGTTGAGGAGTTCTAGCTGCAGAAAATTGCCTTTTAATTCCATGTTCTATGCAGAAATTTTCAAATTCTTTTGAAGTGAATTCTCCTCCTCGGTCTGATCTAAGGCATTTTATCTTGCAGTTTGCCTCATTTTCAACCAGCTCCTTGAATGCTTTGAATTTGTCAAAAGCTTCAGATTTTTCTTTCAAGAATGCAACCCAAGTCATCCTTGAGAAGTCATCAATCAGCAACATAAAGTATCTTTCTCCATTCATGCTTTTGGATTTTGTTGGCCCACAGAGATCTGTATGTATGAGTTCTAATGGTTTTGATGAAGTATGCTCTTTAGACTTAAAGCTTGACTTTGTTTGCTTTCCAAGTTGACACTCTCTACAAATGATATTAGAAGGTTTTGTTATCCTTGGCATATCTCTCACAGCATTTGATTTGCTAATTTTGACAATATTATCAAAGTTTAGATGGCCTAGCCTTTTGTGCCACAACCAACTCTCATCCTCTTGTACTAAATTGCAGCTTTCACAACTTATCTCTTTTAGGACATACAAATTTTGTTTCCTTTCAGCTTGAGCAACCAGCTTTCCATCTTTCTTAATATCACATGTATTAGAAAGAAATGTGATACTATGTCCTTGATCACAAAGTTGACTTACACTTAGCAGATTTTCTTTTAGGCCCTTAACATACAAAACATTTTCTGTTTTTGTTCTTCCATTATCTAGACTGAGTGTTCCTTTTCCTTTTATTTGTTTTCTTGAATTATCACCAAATCTTACTGTTCCTTCATTAGTAGGTTCAAGAGAGATGAATTTGCTCTTGTCACCTGTCATGTGCTTTGAGCACCCACTATCAATGTACCATCTATCCTTCTTACTTTCAGCATGTAAGGCAGTTTGGATGAACATTGATTTCTCCTTTTTCCTCCATACTTTGATAGGTATTTCTTTCCTCTTAATAGATTTATCTACCTTCTTGTTTTGTTTTGGAGAGTTATTAAAAACTGACCTACAAGCTTGAGCTTTGTGCCCAAGATTTTTACATTTGTAGCATAGATCATTATAGTCTATTAAAGGTGTGAAAGGATTATTATCTCTCCTAAGGTAGCTAGAACTATTTTTCACTTTATTTTTACAATTTAAGGCTTTGTGCCCAAATTTGTTACATACAAAACAATAGCCATTAAATGCATAGAAGTGCCTACTATTCAATCTTCTTTTAGAATCAGCACTTATCCAATCTTCTTCTCCTTGGTTTGAGAGAGTCTTGAAATCTTCTTTGGAGTTAGTGACCTTCTTGGATTTTTCTTCAAAACTGCTTCCCATTTTGCTTTGAATAAAATCTTGAGCCTTCATTAGCTCAATCAGCTTGCTAGATTCTTCATCAATCTTTGAGTGTTGATCCTTTGCTTTCTCCAATTCCAACTTTAGCATTGCTATCTCTTGCTCCAGCTTGTCACATTTCATCTCCTTTGTATTGAGTTTGTTTTTCAATTCATCTTCATTTCTTTCAGCTTCCATGATTTGAGTTCTCAAATCCTCAATGGTTTTGCTTGAATTCTCCAAGTCATTTGTCATTTCTTTGATCTTTAACTTGTACTTGGCAGCCTTCTTCTTCAAGTCTTCATTTTTCTTGTAAGCATAGTGCAATTCTTCCTCAAGATCTACTTCCTCTCCTTCATCTTGATCTATTTCTTCTTCTTCTTCACATTCTTGTTCAATTTTTGTTCTTCACATTCAGCCATAAACAATATTTCATCTTCCTCATTGCTTGAGCTATCTTCACTTTGTTCTTCAGAGGAGCTGCTATCTTTCTTTGAATAAAAACTCTTTTTATGTTTTTGAAATTTCTTCTTTGAGTTGAAATTCTTCTTTCCCTTTTTCTTATTGCTGATTTCCTTTTCTTCTTCACTAGAACTGTTTTCATTTTGAGGACATTTTGAAGCATAATGTCCAACTTTTCCACAATTGAAGCATTTAAAAGGAAATTTTCCTTTGTATTTTCCTTTTCCTTTCTTAAGTTTTCCCATGAAGTAAGATTCAGCTTCATCACTTGATTTTTCATCCTTTTCTTCATGCTTGTTCTTGCCCTTTTTGGTTGCTTTGAATGAGACTTCCTTTTGTGGTGATTTACCTTCAATCCTCATCTCATAGGCAGCAAGAATACCATGTAATTCATCCTTCTTCAGCTGGTCTAGATTTGTTAGTTCTTCCAATGCTGCAACTTTGGCCTCAAATTTTGTAGAAAGAGATCTTAGAATTTTGTCAATAATGAATTCATCCTTGATTTCTTCACCAAGTCCCCTCATGATATTCACTAATTCATCAACACGAAGAAAATATGAAGCAATGTCTTCATCATCCTCCATTTTGAGAGTTTCCAACTTTCTTCTATGAGTTTGCAATTTTGCTTTCTTAACTTTTGCATCTCCTTCATAGATATTTTGAAGCTTGTCCCAAATCTCTTTTGCTGATTTGCACCTCATGACTTTTGTAAATTCAGAATCTGTTAGGCTGCAAAGAAGAGCATGCTTAGCTTTTGCATTGTCTTCACTTCTTGTAATGTCCCCTTCTCAGCAGTGATCATCTCTGTTGACCGTTGGCCTATTCCGGAGACCCGTAGGCTATGCGGATGGTGAAATTAGGGTTTCCTAGTTTTGAGGAGGTTATTGCTTGGAGTTTGGTTTTCTGACTGCGGATTCTTTCTGGGTTTTCAGAGAGCTTCGCAGTGGTGTGTTCAGTTTGGCATTCCGGGCAACTTCGCGAATTTACTATTTTTAGTAAATTCTATTTTTGGCAGTGGACAGTTGGATTCAGTTCAGTTGGATCACTTCTTCAGTTGTTTCAGCTGGCACTTCAGTTCTTGGCCTTGGGCGCATTATTCTTGGTGAGATAAGTAATTTTCTTATAATATTATATTTTAATATTATATGACCCTTTTGTATAGCAAGCACAACTTAAGTTGTTTTAAAAGAGGGACTTTAAGGGTCTAGGCGCCATGGAGGAATAAGTTGTATTTTATAAAGTCAAATATTGAGCTTTTGAAAAAGGACGCCTATATGAAGGTTTGACTTTATTTTAAAATGTGAAATAAGCAAAAGTGAAAAATGGACGCCATCTCTTGGAGGGAAAAGGAGAATTTGAAATTAGGGTTTTGGGCGCCCTCTGGAAGCTTCTTGATGTTTCTCTCTCGTCTATATATTCTGGCCTCAGCTCTTCATTTGTATCTTTTGTCTACTACACCGTTATGCTGCTGGATTGTCTTCAGGCACTCGCTTCGAGGAAAGCATACCTCCTAGCATTGGCTCTTCTTCTTGCTTGAAAGATAGCAACTAGTTGAGAGGTTAGCATGTATTAGGAATTATATTGCATTTTCAGTTTAGTATATGCATTTGGATGTTCTCGTTTTGCATTTATGTTCATTTCTGGAAATTGCTGAATATCATATGGGAATGTAAGAATTGCTCGCAGCTTTTGAAATAAAATTATTCTGGTTCTGGGCATTAAAGAAATCTGTTTTCCTAAGCTAGGCGTCCATCTTTGCCAAGTTATAGATTTTATATTGCTCATTGGGATTTTTAAATGAAAATCGCCCTTGTAAGAGGGCCGTACCTTTCTGCAGTTGGCTTTGGGTTATGTGCAAAAAAAAATGAAAGTCTTTTGGTGAGGTTTATGCATTCCATTTGGGGCGCCATCATTGTTAGAGTAATCTGCATTTGGTTTTAAGTCATTTGGGTGTGTATTGGGTAAGTTATGAGCATTCTAGTGAGTCCCTATGTTGCTGTTCTGAGTAATTTCTGTCATAATCAGTCA
The DNA here is from genome assembly GCA_007258455.2 of Sequoia sempervirens. Lineage (NCBI taxonomy): Eukaryota > Viridiplantae > Streptophyta > Pinopsida > Cupressales > Cupressaceae > Sequoia > Sequoia sempervirens. The sequence continues at coordinate 2,283 of VDFB02027760.1, read as the reverse complement.
ATATCAGACTTGAGAAGGTTAATAGCTGAGTGAGTAGTTGTTGTGAAAGGAGTTTGAAAGTATTGGAGAGGGTTCTTATATTGTTGCAGCATTGAAGGCCTCTAATCTTGTGATTCTGACAAGTTCTCTGATATATTGTAAGCTGAACAGTAGTACTGTCAGCAACTTTAATATTATTGCAAATTCAATGTTTGTATCTGCCCACTGAATAAGTGGAAGAGGCTGGCTTGCCGCCTATTTGCTTTATTTGCTTTGTAATTCCTTAAGTCTCCGCCATATGGTCGCCTCTTATCCATCACGGATTGAGTAGCACATACTTGGTGTTGAGCTCTTTTCAGTATTGCAATAGATAGGGATTCTCTGACCGAATGCTCGTCGTTCACCGGCGCATCTCTGGTTAGAGTTCTTGTTCAGCATTTACCTTTGAGATCCTCTGACCAATGCTCACACCTTGCCCGCATCGGGATCCTGGTGTACATTCTGGTTAGAGTTACTTTTCTGCATCGTTCTGGTTTATGCTAACCTTAACGGGTGCGTGTTGCATTGTAATCATTGTGAAAAAATAAAAAAAAATTGGTCCGGTTCATTACACTTCTCTTCTTTCCTGCTTGATCCGTTGGAGGGGTAGCTGGAGGTGAATACCCATCTACAACAGATTGCCACACATCAAACCCAAGTGCATTCAGGTATGCTTCCATCTTGATATTCCAGAATGCATAATTAGTCCCATCAAAGATGGGTGCTTTCACCATGTTGCTCTGATTTGCCATAAGTGCTCTTAAGGATCTCCTTCAAGCGATTAAGCTCTAAAGAAGGACCTTGCTCTGATACCAATTGAAGAGCACAAAAGATTTACTGAGAGGGGGGGGTGAATCAGTAAATCAATCACAAACTTTTATTTCTTAAACTTTTCAATCTTTATTACAATCAACCTTTTGATATGAATCAATTTCCACAAGTTGACACAATTTTATTGAAGTATTTTCTTTTTCAAGTAGGCACCAACCTACAAATTTACAATGAGATGATTTAGTAGAATAACTTCCACAAGGAACACCTAGACCTCTCCAGAATTTAGTAGACACCTGCCTACAAGGAGCACCAACCCCTAATGCAAGGCACCAAACCTTGACTTGATGGAAGTGAGACTGCCTTCAATCTGATCTGCACAAGCCCAGCTCTCCAATCTGCTCTATGTGATCCAAGATATCACCTTTAGCCCACACAAGGAGGTAGGAATCTGACTGATCTGCAAGCCTTCAATTACACAACTACCCAGCAACCTTGATTCTTACTTCATATAAGTATATTGATCAAACATAGTGACTTTTGGCTGAAGCAACCTATCATTTGAATCTGCTCTTTCAAGAAATATTGTGTCCTTTTGTATATGCTTTAATGTATTAGTTTGTTTGTCCAATCTGCTCTTTCAAGAAATATTGCGTCCTTTTGTATATGCTTTAATGTATTAGTTTGTTTGTCCCTTTTTAAGTAATTTTTAATCTCAAAAAAAAATTTAATGAACACAAATTAGATCGCACCATATGGAGATGAGACTCGTTTTTTTTTTAACAGATCGCACCATATGGAGATGAGACGCGTTTTTTAACAGATCGCACCATATGCAATTTTATTCCATCCTTTCAATAAAGCGCTTCATATCAGAAGTGACGACTTTTTATTTAATCACCTTTTTGTCAATAATTCTTCATTTAATGAACTTACGTCTCTTCATTTACTGAATCGTTGTTCCTTTCTCCTTTAAAAAACATCGATACTTTTTTGATTTGTCTTAATAATGATTATACTTATTGTTGAATGTATATGCTTATGATTAATTATTCTCCACGTCTAACTTTCATCCAGGTTGGTAGCAAAAAGACTTCCACGTCAAATATCCTCCATGTCCATGTGCGTTTGAAATAATATCATCCACTATGCTTTACTCAATAGAATACCACGACCTTTTCAATAAAGTCGCCTCTTAATATCATTCTCTCATTTTTTAATCTGACGGACTGATAAGATTATCGGGCCTCTTCAACTGTGTATTTTAGAAAATCTGGAACTGTGACTTTCTTTATTATATTTGAGACTCCTTTTTTTTTTTTGGTAAATCTGGAACAACTTAGCGAATATTTGCGACTTTCTTTATTATATTTGTGACCGTCTTTTAGTAAATCTGGAAATGTCATACAATATCGAGCAAATATTTGTGATTCTTTTTATTATTCCTCCAACCTGTTCTGTGTGTAACTCAATGAGCTTTATCTTATTGCTGAT
>VDFB02027759.1:0-30923 GCA_007258455.2 Sequoia sempervirens | reverse complement strand
AGAAGTTTGAAAAATGGATTTGTATGTATGAAAATTTGTTGTAGGATGGAAAGGATGAATATTTTCATTATGTTATTAACATTGAAATCAATGTAGAGGAGGAAGATGGAAAGTATGAATATCTTAATTGTGTTATTGAAATTGAATTTGCAACACTAGCCATATGACAAGGAAATGGTATAGTTGCATGTCTTATAGAATGCATGAAGGAAGAAAATAAAGTTGAAGATGCAACAAGTCATAAGAAGGTAAATTCAAATTTTAGTGAGTTTGAAAATAATTATTTTCATGTTGAGACAAATTAGGTAGTGAATGCAGATTAGATGGTTAAGTTAGATTTTGTTAGAGATGATTGATATGCAGAGAAGTATTTTTATGGCATTGCAAAGTTAAATGTAGGTGCAAAATGGTGGAGGTGGATGGACTATGGTGGGTTGAATCCCATAAGATTGGAGGAGGATTTCAATTACACTGGGAGGAGATGGTTTATGGTGGAAGTGATTCCACATTCAGGAGGTTGTGTATAGAGTAGAGATGTCAGAGAAGGAAGCTTGTTCTAGTTGAGTGTTGGAAGAGGATTGAGAAAGGAGAATCAATTGCAAGTACCAATTTAGTGATAGATTTTTTTGAGGAATGATTTCAATAGAAAAAGGGTTGTACTACCACTCAACTCCATTTTTTGAATCCATATTCACAAAAATTTCCCTACCTAGGTGTTTGATGTCGGAACATTTAGGGGTACTAGCAAGTTTGTCTCACCAAAAATATTGCTATTTAATTTTCAATTAGGTCTTAGAGGTTAGGAGAAAAAATATTTTTAATGTGAAACTTATTAATTTCCCTTGTAGAAAATTGTAATTGTAATTTTCATTGGAAATTATGCAATGGTAAATGTTTTAAGGCTTAAATGGGAGAATATTTTTCTTGGGCATCTAATTTCAAGGTGGGGGAAACTTGGGGTGTATGTGCTTGCATGTTCAATTTCATGCCTTTCATTTTTTTGCATATTTGTGTCACAATCTTTTCATGTTGTTGCATGTCTATTTGGAAAGCCATCAAGGCTGTTGGGAATCAATGAAGGTGTCATAGTTGGGAATCAATGAAATATTTTATATTAAATATTGTATTCTTCTCAAATTGGGGCATTGGATTTCAAGGTGGTAATTGAAGGTTGATTTTGAAAAATATTTATGGTTTTCTACTCACACTCTCTATATATTGATGTTTGTTCATTTGGAGAAGGGGGATTTAGGAGGAGTGGTTGCATACCCAAATTCTACGAGAATGATGTGAAAATATTGAAGATATTATGTTACATATTTTTGTATGTATGAAGCCTAAATTGTAAGGAATCCCATGAGCTTCATGTTTATGTAATCCATTTTTAGATTTTGAATACAATATATGTTGTGGATTTCTCTTTCATAAGTTGTGTTACATTGTAATTTGTGGCTTTCTTTCATAGTCTATTGTTGAAGTTTGATTTTATATTTGAAAGGGAGTGTATCCCTCTTCATCAATTAATATTATAATTTCAATTTAAATACAATTAGGTTGAATATTATATTAAATTATAATTATATAATATTATATTAAATTTATATAATCTTATATTATTTAATGTTTAGTATTATCAATAATTATATGTATTTAATAGTGCTTTATTATTAATATATTTATCTTATATATGTTAGAATAGTTATACAATCAACCAAGACTTATCCAATACATAAGTGAAAAACTTGTATTGTAATTGACTCATATTGATATTACATTTCTATTATGTTTAAATAATAATTTTATGTTTATATAATTATTATTATTCTTATATGATTAATTATTTATTTAACTAGCATATATAATATATATTATTATTAATAATATATATAAAAACATGGAGAGATATCTATTTTGAAGCATCTATTACATTTTTATGTGAGTAATTGATTAAAAAATAAATGCCTCAGGAAAGATATCTCTTGATGCTTTTATATATATTATTATTAATATTAATATATATATGCTAGTAGCATTCATAGATGGAAGAAAAAATTATTATGGTTAGGGTTAGGGTTACAATTATGGTTAGGTTAGGGTTAAGGTTAGGGTTTAGGTTAGAGATAAAATTAGGGTTAACATTGGCATCAAGGTTATAATCAGAGTTAGGGTTAGGGTTATGATTAGGGTTACAATTATATTTAGGTTTGGAGTTAGAGTTACGGCTAGGGTTAAATTCAAATTTAGGGTTAGGGTTAGGGTTAGGGTTAGGGTTAGAGTTAGGGTTAGGATTGGAATTAGACTTTGAGTTTAGAGTTAGGGTTTGAATTGGAGATAGAATATGGGTAGAGTTAGGGCTAGGGTATTAATTATAATTATGGTTGTGGATAACGTTAGATTTAGGGTTGGGGATGAGGTTAGGGTTAGAATTAAAACTAGTGTTAGTTTTAGAACTAAGGCTAATATTAGGGTTAGCATTAGAGTTATGCTCAAGGATGGAGTTAGAGTTAGAATTGGTGTTAGTTTTAGGGTTGTGGTTAGGGTTAGGGTTAGAGTTACAATTAGTTTTAGAGTTAGCATTAATTTAGAGTTAGGGTTAGAGATATAAATAAGGTTAGTTTTAAATTTACAATTAGAATTATTATTAAATTTAGAATTAGGGTTTGGATTAGAGATAGATTTAGATTAGGGGTTGGAGTTAGAAATAGTGATAGTGTTAGAATGATTGCAATGTATATTGAATTATAACCCTAACTTAATTGAATCATAACCCTCACCCTAATTAAAACCTAATGATTATCTTATTTATATGAAAAACGTTACCTTAACTCAAATGTTAAACCTAATTATAATTGAAATTTAACCCTAACCCTAACCCTTACTATAATTGAACGATAACCCTAAATGAGCATTAACCATAAGACTAATTAATCCCCAAGCCTAACCCTACTCTTACTCTGGGCCTAACCCTAACCCTAACCCTTATCCAATTCTAACCCTAACCCTAACCCTTTCTAACTATAATACTAATTGAACCTTAACCCTAATTAAAACCTAACCCTAGTTGAAGCATTATCCTAACCTAACATTAACCATAACCCTAGCCTTAATTATATTGTTCACCCTAATTGAATTGTAAGCCTAACCCCAAACCTAACCCTAAATTTTACTCCAAGCTTCATCCTATAATCTTAACTTTAACCCTATCCCTAATTTAACCCTAAATTAATACTAACCATAATTGAATTGTAACCCTTATCCTAATTCTAACCCTAACCCTAGTTGTACTGCTAACTCTTCATATTTCTAATTCTAACACTAATCCTAAACCCTAATTAAAACCTAACCCTAATTGAACCATTACCCTAAGCTAACATTAAACCTAATCCTAACCCTAAATATGTTGAACCCTAATCAAGTTGTAACCCTAACCTCGACCCTAACCCTCAACTTTACCCCTAACTTTATCTTGTAACTCTAACCTTAATGCTAAACCTAGAGTTGAACTTTATTCTAACCCTATCCACAATTTAAACCTAACCCTAACCCCAACCTTCATTGTAATGCTAACTTGAAAATTTATCCTATAACCCTAATTGAACCCTAACCCAAATTAAATTCTAATTTTAAACCTAACCCTAACCCTAACCCTTATCCTATTTATAACCCTAACCATAACTATAACCCTAATTCTAATTCTAAATGTAATTGTATTTCTAACTCTATTCATAATTATAATTCTAACATTAACCCTAATTCTAATGACAACCCTTTTAAACTATAATACTAATTGAACCCTAACCCTAATTGAACCATTATCCTAAACTAGCATTAACCCTAACCCTAACCTTAATTATATTGAACCCTAATTTATCTCTAAGCTTGAACCTACTTGAGTCCTAACCTTAACCCCAAACCTAACCCTAAAATTTACTCCAAGCTTTATCCTATAACCCTAACTTTAACCCTATCCCTAATTGAACCTTAAATTAATACTAACGATAATTGAACTATAGCCCTAATTAAACTCAAAAAATAATCAAACCATAATTGAACCCTAACCCTAATTCTTACCCCAAGATTTATTTCCAAACACTAACCCTAATTTAACCCTAACCCTAATCACAAGTTTCACCCTAATACTCACCCCAAGATTTATCTTAGAACCCTAATTGAACCCTAATTGTAATTGAATCCTAAGCCTAATTGAATCTAACCCAAACACTTATTTTAATTCTAACACTAACCCTAACTATAAACCTAATTCTTATTCCAACCCTAACCTTAATTCTAATGACAACCCTAATTATAACTGTAATACCAATTGATACCTAACCCTAACCATTATTAAAACCTAATCCTAGTTAAACCCTTACCCTAGCCTAAAGTTAATCCTAGCCCTAACCCTAGTTGAGTCCTAACCCTAATCCTAACCTTTATTGAAAGTTTTATCCTATAACCGTAACCTTAATCCTAATCCTAACCTAACCTTAATCTTAATTAAAATCTAATTGAACCCTTTTAAACCCTAACCCTAATTAAATTCTAATCCTAATTGAACCCTAACCCTAATAGTAACCTTAATCTAACCCCAATCATGCTAATGCTAACTCCAAGCTTTATCTTAGAATTCATATTGAACCCCAATCCTAACTAAGTCCTAATCATAATCATAACCCAATTCTAAATAATAATAATACATAAATAATAATAACATTATATATTTTTTTATATGATAAAGTTAAATGTAAATTTAATTTTTAATTACATTATGTTTTAAGATAAATATGTTAGTTTTAACTATGTTAGTCTTAAATATATTAGTTTTAAATATATTTTTATGTGTAATATTAGATTTAGGATTTTTTTTAATTTAATTTTCTAATTTTTTAATTTTAAATAAATTAATTTAGAATATAGAAAATAATAATTGGTTTTCATTTCTTATAATTTTATTTCTATTTTATTATTTAAAAATAATTTTACAATGACATCAAAAATATTTTTTTATTTTAAAAGATTTGTAATGTTTTTTTTTAGTTTTAAGTATATTAATTTAAAAAATTACTCTCATATGCAATAGAAAATTTAGGAAAGTTCTTTCATACTTAATTTTCTAAATTTTAGAAAGTTTTTATTTTATATTTAGCAATTTAACATACTATTTTTATATCTTATCTTTAACTAATTATTATTCTTGATTGAAAAAGATTACTTAAATAAATCTATACAAAAAATAACAAAAGATATCTTGTTTGAAAAAGATATTTTTATATCTTAAGAATATTAATTTAGAAACTTACTTTTATATGAAATAGTAAGTTTACTATATTTCTTTTATACTTAACTTTTTAAATTTTAGAAACTTTTTTTTTTTTATATATATATATAGTGCTAAAGCTTATTATCAAAAACTCCATGAAATTCACTCTTAAAATCAGAATAATCTTCAACTATAATAATGATTGTTTAAAAGCTACATGAATTAACACTACATGAATAGTAGAAATCCCCCAACAACTAAACATACTAAATTGACAAATAAGGATTAGTTCTTTTGAAGATCTCAACCAAAGTCTAAAACTAAACTTATTCTTTTAAACAATCCACAATTATGGAAGGTGTATTTTTTATCAACAATCTTAAGCATGTATTTCATTGTCAATCTATCTAAAATAGGACATCACAAATTGAATATAACACAAACATTACTTGTCTTAATCCATTTTTTTAATTTTTATTTTACAATTTTGTTTAGGTAGGGATTCTCTTTGTATATATTAACAATAAGATATAGTGAAAAACTTGGTAAAACCCAAGCACCACATGCCAAAAAAAAAAAAAAAAACCTTAACAATGATCAAATAGTCCATATTAAAAATATTATTTTTACTTTTCTTAAACCAGTCTGAAAAACATAACACTACTATGCAGAAAGGAGTTTCAATCCCTTAACGCACATATATCCTCTTCCCATGCTTTCATTCAATCACATAATTATCACATTTTCCACCCATTAAAATCAGTCTATTTGTGGAGTTTGCGAATCAGAGAAATAATATCTGCAATTAGGAAGGTCGAATTTTATCCCCTAGTTTGCATACATATCAGAGACATTTTACCATATATACATACTATATAAGTATGGGCTGCAGGTAACAGTATGTGGCACCTCAGATTGCATCCTTCTTTGGCCCATAAAGCCTCTTTGATGTCACGATATTATATTATTTGTTTAATTGCACAAATTATCACCCAAAAGACATAATGAGGTCAGAGGAAAACTATGAATGATAAACCAAACAATACACATAATCTTTGAGAATCTCACATCCATGTCACAGAAGCAGAAAAGATAAGAAATTGCAACAGTCGGTGCCCTTCCTAGACCTGCTTTGTAGTGAACATAATAGTACCCCCTTTGAGATTGCCCACCATAAAAAAGATACTACCTATGGCAGCTCCTTTCATAAAGAATTTGGATTGAAGTCTCGTGCCTGCAATTTCAATGACAGGTCAATTCTCTGTTCAACAACTAACCTGGACTCCTCTATTGATACCCATCACCGATTCTTATTGTGATCACCTCATTTGATGGACAAAGGATGCGCAAATGTCTTCAAGCCTAATTTTCCTTTCGATTGATCCAACCAAATGCTTTGTATTATTCAAAAAAGCTGAATAAAAATGAACTCCATTACAAAGCGATATTGATTCAGATTCTTTTCCTCACCTGAACGACTTGTACAATTGTCTTAGTAACTGTCAGCAGCATTTCAATAATGCCAGGCTATAGTTGGCTGCGTCATGAGAGGAGGTCGTGAGTCTGACTCATTAATGTTCATCCTTGCATATGTTATACTGTCAGCTACACATCAAATTTTAGATGAGGAGATTTTGTTTACACCAGGTCCATGTTGTCATTGTAGAAGCTTCTCCACTTAATTAAAAAATAAATCATTAAAATTTATTTAATAATATAAATTTTATTTGACATAGATATTATATAAATTTAAATATTTAATTAAAATTTGAAATACTAAAATTTATATTAAATTAGACTTATTTTTATTATTATATAATTGATATATAAATTTAATTATTTAATTCAAAATTAATTTATTAAATTTACATTATATTTATACATATTATTATTTATATCAAAGATTTGGGCTCTCTATTCCTTTCAAGTTTTTAGATTTCTTTTACAATAAAGAAACCATTTTTATTATTATATAATTGATATATAAATATAATTATTTAATTCAAAATTAATTTATTAAATTTACATTATATTTATACATATTATTATTTATATCAAAGATTTGGGCTCTCTATTCCTTTCAAGTTTTTAGATTTCTTTTGCAATAAAGAAACCGATATAACTAAATTTAAGGTCAACTTTTCCTTAGATTATAAAATTCTTTTAAAATCCAGTTTTAATCTTCACGCCTGTCAAACCACAAGATGTACATGGTTCTTGGATCACAGAATGTATATTTGTAATTGTTAGCAACCCTGTGCTTGTAGGTTATTTCGTTTATTCAAATGTGTACTATACTGATTGATAGTAACTTTCTTTTGTCTCTGATATTATTTAATATGAGCCTGGCTGTTTGAAGTACTTCCAATTTCTGATGTTATTGGCGAAGGCAAAACATTTAAACTTTGCTTAAGTGAAGGACGAAGTAAAACGCAAAGTAATGCTTCCGTTGAATCATTGCTGATCCAAGTAAAGAGCACATTCAATCCTACAGGTAAAATGTGGCAAATCTCTAGAAAGGTTTGCATTTATAGGATGATTAAATGCATGATGGTTTCCAATCCTGAAAACTATGCTGCTTTCGTTATATCATTTGGGCCATACCATCACCAAAACAATCCTACTCAAAACCAATCGAGTGGGATGGAGAAACATTATCTTGGATGTTAGTAATGGATGCTTGCTTTATTCTTGAAATGCTTCGCCCTAACAAGAGAAGAGAATGATACAGATTGTTTTAGCCTTTTTTTCCCCAAAATAAAAATTTTGAGAACTCGATTTTTGGTGGGATATTAGATGACATTATGAAGTTAGAAAAACAAATTCCTCTATTTATTCTCATAGAGCTATTCCAGTCAGAGTTTGGAACCGAGAACTTGCAATTACACAATTAGCTGCACAGTGGAGTACTTCAAAGTATTTTTCGGATTTCCATTCTCTTCATTGTTACCAGGGAAGATTGAACCAACACTGAAGAAACAGAGAGAGAAAGATTGTGCAGCTAATTGACTTCCAACAAGATTCAGTATTCATAAGAAAATGAAGAGAACAGACCAAGTAAGTTATATAGATGAATACAACAAGAATGAGCCCATCAGCTTCCTGATCTTGGACCTGATTCCCGAGTTCTTGTAGCTCATACCTATTTTTCATTTTCCACTAAAACATCAAAATCTTTGTTCTACACTGAAAAATAGAAAATTTGAAAAAAATTATTTGAGAAATATATTATACTTTTATATTTGTTTAATAACATAAAATTATTCTGAAAAATACACAAAAAAAATCAATTGCATACAACATTAGTGTCAAGAACATAAGATCTACCAATTGACAGCTCCATATGATTCTGAACCAAACTCTCTTCTTGAAAAGCTTCTGGACCCTTATACCAGATTTTCCTGATATCATTATCAATATACATGAATTGTTGCGAGTATTGTGTAATTCATCTAAAAGAAATAGACAATAGCTAGTTTGATTTTGACACGTGCTTTCAAAAACAAAGAAAAAAATTATCATTGAATACACCATGTAAATTTTTTTCCAAGATATTTAAACTTTAATACAATTGAAAAAATACAGCTATCAATATGTTTTTATGAGCTATTATAAAAATCAAAACTGCTAAATTTTGTATGAAAATAGATTTATTAGTAGAACTAATCAAATAAACCAAGTAAATGATTTAGTTTAAGAGCAGATCATTTTTCCTGCAAAACCCATAGAACAGTTGGAAGAGAGCTCATGTTCAATAATAATAAATAATTAAATCACTTGTTTTTATGCTACAATCCAGTAGAAGAGAACGCAGAGGGAAAAAGCTTACCTTATGTTTTTAATTAGATCGTCAAAAGAGTCATGAGGAAAAAGCATTCCAGAAGCCTCAAACTGCATTAATAATGTTCTACCAACTTCTTACATGACTACATCATTTGTAGCGCAATAAACCAGGATTTATAAAGACACCTAGAGTGCTGCCATGTAGAGATTTGCAGAAATGTAAAGACAAGTTATAATTAGTGTATGCTACATACAGGCCTGTCATGGACGTCTATTCAGTTATAATTAGTGTATGCCACATATAGGCCTGTTTTGGACTTCTGTGCAGTTATATAATTACTGTATGCCATATATAGGCCTGCCATGGACGTATGTGCTACACAGAATATAAACTCAAATCAAAATAATTTTAGTTATATATAAATTTGTAAACTCTGTAATATTTCATGTTATGTTTTATAACATTTTAAAATACAATAATTAATAACAGATACTTTAAAAAAAATTACATGTTAGTAACATAAACTATTTTCTTGTTAATATTATTATATATTTTCTAAAAGAAAATTTAAAAAATTATTATCAGTATATTAATTATTTATTTAATCAATTATTTTTATAGTATTTTATTTCATAATTAATTAAAAAAAATAAACAAAAGACTTACATAATTCATATGTTAAGTACATAAATATTCATTTAAATAAAATATTTGTTAATAAAAAAGTAAAGAATTAGCAAAACAAACTAAAATACGAAGAAGTTGTAGTTTAAAAAAAAAAATTAGTAATTTAATGAGTTATATACTACATATGTACATGCATAGACATATAAATTTCAATATTGAAATTTGAGCATGATTTTGATTTTGATTTTTTATTTTTTATGGAGGAATCAATATCTAGTAGAACCCATGAAGTGAAGTCCTTATACACAACACTATAACTTTCATTAGCATGAGTTGTCTTCAATTTATGTGGGGGTAAACCCAACACAATCCAAGCTACAATCATCATTTATGTCCACTTGAACATCTAATCTAATCCTAAGGACTAATTTTGATGATTTATTGTATATTTATTAAAAAATAAATTAAAGTAAATAGTGTCAAAAGTAAAAATATTTTTTAAATAAAAGAAGATTAAGTTTCAAGCTTGTATTTTATACCCATTGTGTGTTTAGTAATTTATATAGATATTAAAAAAATAATATTCATATAAATATGTAAAGGAAAATAATTTGGGGAAGCTCCTCCCTCCCTTCTTGATGGGTTTACATTTTAAACATGATTCCATACTCTTTATACATGTTATCTATTTTTTGATCTGCTATTTCCCCCTCCTATGGGTATGACATAATAAATTATTTACACCAACATAAACATAACGAAAATAAGATGCAAAACACAATGCAAACATGTGAAGGGGCTATGACAATCACAAACTAGTAAGCTCTACAAAAATATTACAAAGATCCATTCCCAAGGCATGCATGAGTCATAGACTAATAAAGTTCAATATTTTCTAAGTGAACCATGAATCAAAGAATCATTGGCTAGTGAAGTATGATATTCACTAGTTGTTTCTTCTAAAAGTAGCAAATGAGCAACACACAAGGGCTAGTGAGACCCATTTTTCACTATGTGTGCACACATGTCAACCATATCAAGAATTATAGTCCCAATAATTTCAGTAAGTCACTATATAAATTCCAACATGTGTGAATGAAGTCAAGCACATAATGTAATGCATTCCCCCACCTTAAATTAATTGATAACACTAGTTGTGAACAATTTCCTTTAAGGTAGAGTAAGACAATAAACTCAACATGGAAAAAAAGGCCATGAGAGCTTATTGGAAAACCTTATTCCAATTATATGTTCCCAATAGAGCTAACTCATGAAAAGGGGTTTCTCCCAAGACAAAGCCAAAAAAATACAAACAGTGTCACATAAGGGGTCCATGGATCTGGGATCAGTATAGACCTTTGATAATGTGTAATATAATTATACTTGAGATTGACCTTATTCTCCCAAATGCCTCAATTGCTTGCATCATCCCTAAAAGGAAAACAAAGGATGATGTAGGAGCTCATCCGGGTGCATGGACAATCTTAGACAACCAAAAACATTCTATAATTTAATGCTTGTGTTTTGTTTTAATTTTTCTTGCAACACAATTTATTGAAATTCTCAACTCCTTTAGCATACTAGAATTTGATGATGGATTATGAAAAAATAATTTTTTTAATTAATTCATTTTAAAATTTTTTTAAAATTATTTGAAAGATGCTAAATTTCCAAAAAGGAAAATCCCATGCCCAAGCTTGTGAGTGGGCCTTTAATGTGCTCTGTAACTCACTCCATTTGAAAATTTTGAGTTTGTATTTTATTGCAAGATTGGAATACAGGGTGTTGGGGAGAGTGGAGAGAGTGGGTTGAAGAGTGGGAAAGAAATTTTGAATTGCTCATTGAAGGAACATTTTGGGAAAGGAAAACCCATGCCTACGAAGGAGTATTGGGTGTTTAGAAGCTTTGACTGGTAGGAAAGAGGAAATCCCACACACAAGTTACTTAAGATCTTTTGGATAGGAAAAGAGATGCAGGGAAGGTTGGTGTTGCTAGATTGACATAGTTTGTAAAATATGGTAGATAATTTAATATATTATTGTTGCAAGAATTTTAAAATGAAATTTAATTTCAGATTTAATATTTCATGTGTTCTCCATTTTTTTAAAAAAATTTAGAAGGAAACTTGCTGCAACAATTGATAATCTTGTGGATTTTCAATTGTTGAGCTACACCTTTTGGTATTAGAGCAAGTCGAGGGAGAGGAAAAGAAGTCATGCCACACAAAGGATGTGGGAGAGAGAGAGAAACATGAGGAGAATACAATACTATTTTTATGTAGATTTTGAGAGGAATAACAACATGCCTTGAGGCCATAGAAACCTCACAATGTAGAGGGATTCATGTAGACAATGTTAGTGAAGATGATGAAGAATTTGTAGAATTTACAGAAGTGGAAAGAGGACATGCACATGAAGATAAATTCTGATAAGTACTATCCAATTTGGGTAATAAGTCAAGGATGGACCCATCAAGCTACAATGAAAGCCTAAATTTAGAAGAACTCATTGATTGGATTGCGGATATGGAAAAATATTTTGACTTGGAGATAACTAAAGATAACATGAAGGTGAAGTATGCTTACACAAGGTTGAAAGGAAGAGAAAGGGAAAGGATAAAAGAAATTTGTGGGATAAAATGGTGGAAAAATTCTTACCAGTAGACTACAAATCAATTTATTCAAGAAGTTGCAGAATCTAAAACAAAAAGATGTAAGTGTCATGGAGTACACTAAGGACTTCTACTAGCTAAAGTTTTGGGCTCAACCTTTTGAGGATAATGAAGAATAGATAGCAAGGTATATAAATGTTCTAAGAATCTCAATCCAAGATGAGCCAAGTTTAGTCATGATAAGGACAATAGAGGAGGCCTAATGTGAGAGGAAGGGGAGATTTATTTAGAGGAGGTGAAACTTCAAGAGGAAGGGGAAATTATGGAAGGGGAAGATGATTTTTAGGAGTTTTCTTCAATTATGGAGAGACTAGTCATAGAGAATTTGAATGCCCTAAAGTGCAACAAGAGGATAGGAAGAGTAATACTGATATAAAATTTACTATAGAGGCTAAAGAAGAAAATGAAATAGAAGAACTAGAGGATGGAGAAGCTCTTATGCTAAGAAGAGTGCTCTTAAAGCCAAAAAAGTAGAAGCAAGAACCCATATAGAGGAGGAATTCATTTATAACCATTTTCAAAGAAAAAGGAAAGTGTTGCATTGTGATTTTGAATAGCAGTAGCACAATTAATTTGGTGTCTCAAGAAATGGTAATAAAGCTAAGTTTGGAGAAGACAAAGCATCCTAACCCTTACAAGGTTATGTGGTTGCAAAAGGGCCATCAACTTTTAGTGAAATAACAGTTTGGTGAGTTTTCAAATTAGCAATTATATTAATGAGATTATGTTTGATACAATACCTATAGATGCTTCTCACATTATATTGGGTAGGACATGGTAGTATGATAAAAAATCCATATATGATTGTGAAGCAAATACTTACACAATAACCAAAGGTGAAAGAAAATATGTTATGACACTAGTAAAAGAAACATAGGAGGTGGCCATTAACACCAAAGTATGTGTAATAATTGAAAAATAATTTCTATAAGAGATACAAGTGAAAAAAATGTGCTATACCTTTGTTTCTCATCCAAAATAAGTTGGGACTGAAAAATAAAATTAGAAAATACCTATAAAAATCAAGGAAATATTGCAAGAGTATAGTGACATCTTGATGAAAGACTTAGCAGATGGAATACCACCTATGAGGAGTGTGATTCATTGCATGGATTTGATATCAATATCAAGCTTACCAAAAAAGGTAGCCTATAGAATGATTCCAAAGGAAAATGAGGAAATAAATAGACAAGCTCAAGATTGTTGGATAAAGGTTTAATAAGAGAAAGTTTAAGTCCATGTGTTGTTCAACCAGCCCTAGCCCAAAGAAAGATGGATAATGGCATATGTGAATGGATTCAATAGCTATTAACAATATCACCATCAAGTATAGGTTCCCATTTCCATGAAAGGATGACTTAATGTTTTTCTTGAGTGCATCAAAATGTTTCACAAAGATTGATCTCAAAAGAGGGTACCATCATAGAAAGATAAGGTAAGGAGATGAATGGAAAACCACATTTTAAACAAAAGGATGGGTTGTATGGGTTTTTTTTTAAGCTATTTTGATGAAGGAGCATCCAATGGTCTAAGGGAAATCTTGCATCACCCAAAAATATTTGCATTTCCTATTAGTAGTTTCTTAGATGTTTTTGTAGTTTTGGATACCCTTTTCATCATAATGTAATTCCCAACCTTCAATTTTGCTTTTATGCTTTTTCTAGTCAACTAGTACTTTTAGTAGGTATTGGAATTTAAAGGTATTTGGGGACAAAAAAATATATGGGAGGATTCAAAATGGAAAAACGAGAACATTGGTGTAAGAATCAGGCCGAGATCATTCCTGGTTTGAAAGATATTGCAATTTTAGTCTCCTAGAATTGCATCTGAAAACCTTCTAGATCAGATTTGAGGCATTAAATGGCCCTAAAATGGCCCTAAAATTTTCCAAAATTAGTGTAGTATATTTCAAGCACGTTCTTGACTCTGAGACCTTTCCAATGGTTCAAACAGTTTGAAAAATGGAGTCCCGAGTCAAAAGTTATGGTTCGAGGAAGTTAGTCCACTTTCAAAAATGTGCTAACTTTCAAATAAGGTTTTAAAATGAGTTACAATTTGTAATTTTTGGTTCCAAACTTCCAAATCTTATAATTCAAATGTTTTTTTGGGTTTAAAACTGAAAAGGAGCTATTTATGGGCAAGGTTTTCTGATTTTTGTAGCTTTTTGGCAACAAGAGTGAAAAACTGGGAAAGAGGGGAACTCTGTAATTTTCTATAAGAGTATGTAATGCAGAACTCGAGGATTTTGAGATCCTCTACATGTTAGATTTTCCTATTTCTAAATAAAATAATATTCTCTATGTTGTGTGTGATTTTTTGTGTCTTGGGTTAACACCCTCGTTAGGTGGTATCAGAGCATGTGGATAGATCGTTGATCATGAGGAAATTCACACTAGGACCATGGTTGTGGGTTTGAGATATTCAAGATACCTCCAAGAGTGATTCCTAGTAGGTGTGGTGGTGCTAGAGGTGGCATAAATACTGGTGGAAGAGATCCATTAGTGGCCAAGGGTTTCAAAGCCCTCCAGAGACAAATTGATGCATTGCACAAACAGATGAGAAGAGGGTTAAACCCAAGGAAAAAAGAAAGCAAGGATGAAGAAGAGGTGGAAGATTAAAATATAGAAAAGGAAGAAGAAGAAATTGATCAAGACCAAATGCGACTGATAGGGGCCATTTTAATATTTGAAAAGACCCAAAATAGAAGTTCCCAGTTATTCTGGAAGTCTAGACTTGGAAGAGTTGATCGACTAGATCAATGAGATAGAGGAGTATTTTTAGTATGAAGAAGTAGAGGACCTAGATCGGGTTAAGTTTTCAAACATGAAGCTCAAGTGTCATGAAAATATTTGGTGGAAAGAGGTCTAGTTTGAGAGAAATCAAAGAGGAAAAGGAAAGATCAATAGTTGGGATTGCATGGTGGAGAAACTCAAGAAGCAGTTCATACTAGTGGACTATGAGTTAGATCTGTTAAAGAAATTACAAAGGTTGAAGCAAGGAAACAGATCTGTGAAAGAATATATAGAATATTTTCACAAGATGATCAAAAATGGCCATGTAGAGGCCAACAAGGAAGAGGTAGCATGTTATCTTAATGGGTTATGACCAAGCATTCAAGAGGAGCTAAGCCTAGTCAAAATGACCACCATTGAGGATACATACCACTTTTCTCTAAAAGTTGAAGAGAAGTTGAACAAAAGATTTGACAACAAGCAAAAGGGACAAGGAAGTTAAGGTGGAAGGGGTAGTGGAAGATCTTTTGGAAACCGAAATTAGGATGAGAAGAAAAATAGAGATGTGGGTAGTAGCCAATGCCAAAATAATGATAACTTATACCACCCTCATGATCAAAACAGTGGTGATCAAAGAGGTAGAGGATGAGGTATATCTGGGCAAGGATTCAGAAGAGGTGGTTTCAAAGGAACTTTCTTTTAGTGTGGTGAAGGGCATCAAGCCTATGAATTCCCATAACACCAAGGAAGGATAGATAGAAGGCCAAAAGGTCATGCAAGGGTTGTGCATGCAGATGAGGATGCTCAATCCAAGAATTCAGATGATGTTGAAAGAGGAGAAGCCCTAGTTGTTAGAAGAGCCCTGGTGATGGAAGAGAAGGAGCTAGAACAGAGGAAGAATCTATTTCACACAAGGTGAAAATGTGAAAGCAAATATTGTGATGTAATTATTGATAGTGGGAGGACCAATAATCTGGTGTCAAAATAGATGGTTACTGTGACATAGATTTTGGGAACCTAGAATGCTTGCTCTCTTCCTAGGGGTTTCCACATAGAAAGAGAGAGATTTGGGTTCCTAAAATATTTATGCACATTCAAATAAGGATGTATGCAATGTCATGTGATGTAAATGAACTAAAATAAATTCAATTGACTGATAAAAATGATCTAAAATGAATGTTAAAGTGCATTTTAAGCTATTTTTGAAAACACACTGTGATATGCAAACAACTATGAAAGATGAAGAAATTGAAAGAAATATGTAGAACAGAAGGTACAGGGTGCAATATGAGTGCACCTGGATGTTGTGTGAGCTTATTGGAGTGTTTGGAATGTTGATAAAATTTTCTAATTTTTCACAGCGGGACTCATTCGCTAAGGGTGGTAAATCAGTCCTCCTATTGTTGAAAAAGTGTTGGGAATTGATTTCTGACAACCGAGAGTTGATTTTTGACAAAATACAGATTTTTAGATTTCAAGTGGAACTCATTTTCCAAGGTAAATTAATTACTCCTCCGCAACATTTCTAGAAAATCATGAGGCAACACTGCTACACCAGATTCGGCGATGTTTGAATATTAGGTTGTCGGGGTCAATTATGTAGAAAATGGTCAGAAAACACTTCAAAATGCTTGAAAATATGATGAGTTGACTTGAAGAGCCTAGTTGACTTGAATTCCACTTTTCAACACCTTTAAACTTGTTAAATCTGTAAAACAAAGCTGCAAATACACATGCACAAAGAGGAAATATGTTGGGGGGTTAGTGAATATGGGTTTTCCTTGGTCAAACCCCACTTTGGTAATCAAACCCAGTAGAAATGAATGAAAGACAAAAGGAAATGATAAATGAATAGCATGAAAGTATTACAAACTTACCAAATCCTTGAATATACAAATCTGAAGTGATGTTAATGGCTGCTCCAAAGTGCTTGAAAGCACTTGATTTCTTGAATGACTTAGGATATTGAATGCTTGAATGAATTGATTATGTAGGAGTTGTAAAATGAGCTAAAAATAACTTATTTATATGAATCTTGTGCCTTACTATCCATTCATACCTCATGATAGGATGACATGAAGTGAATTTGAGTAAAATACCAAAAGAAATTTTGAAATATTTTAAATTTGGGGCCAAGGGGGACTTATTCACCACCCTTGGCAAATGAGTCTCACCTCGAACCCAAAACCAAGTGTCAGAAATAATGTTGCGTTTAATTTTTTTTTTAGGATAGGACCCCAAAATACACTTAAGATAAGCATATGAGGGCATAAAGAGATAAAAATAAAGCATGGGAAGGATGTAAATAGTGAAAATATGCATAGAAAAGTGTGAAATCTTGTTACAAAACTTTGTAATGGTTCAAAATAGGACTTGTTAATGAGTTAAAAGTTCATTTTTATGTTGATTGCATTAAATAGAGTCTAGAAGAATGTAGAAATGTCTTACAATACTTCACACCACCTTCACAAGATGTCGTTCTTTGAGTTTTAGCACCAAAATAAGCATGTTCAAACCAAGATACATCATAAAATTAAAGCAACATAGTTCCAACACTATGAAACAAGACCTAAAAGACCATGAGAATGACAAGGGTCCATTTTTTGATGACACATTTAGCCCCCACTTTAGTGAGAGAAACTTGCTTCCTCACACTAAAGTAGCCATGAACATCGAGAAGAAGGTTCAAATGCACTTACATTAGCAAGATGGAATACAACAAACAAGGAGGATGATCAAGCCCCTAGGATGAAGATCCCATGGCGAATTGAACATAAGGACAAAGGAACACACAAGTTTTGAGTGAAACAGAGTGAAGCTTCGATCATCAATCCAACTAGTTGTGAAAAGAGATCTAGGTTGATTGTTTGAAAAGGAGAAAATGTGTACTCACACTGGGGACATCGAACTAGTTGTCTGCGGGGTAGAAATCCCAAAACGTAAGATACATATGCTAGTTGGTATACACTCACAAAAACTCAAAAGTGGCCATGGGGAATGTCATGCCACTAGATGGGCTTCCCGCTCAACCAGGCCAAAATTATACCCATTTGATAACTTTAACAAGGTACCACAAAGCCAAAGAAAATGAAAATTTTTGTTTAAGTTTCATAAGACAAGAAAAATAGGATGGCACCACATGCATGCAAGTTGTGTTATGCAAGGTAGCAAAATGGGAATGCAATATGTAAAAATGTTATGTGTAATATGTTCAAAGGAGTCTTCTTCAGTTCATGTAAGGTCAGTCACTTAGGGAACATTATGTCTAATGTCTCCAAGAGAGGACCAATCAAAGAATAGTATATTCGCAACTTGGGGGATGTAGTGTGTCACATCAAACCATAAAGAGGAATGCAATATGCTAAGAAAGATCACCCTTATGAAGGACATCACACCCAATGTCATCCACAAAGTGACAAACGTATCATGTAAATGACAAGGATTCACTAAGAATGAAAATGAAATAATGGTAATGTATGCTCCCCACTTTAAAGGAATTGCTACACATCATTTTGTGAGAAATTACTTGAAAGTAGAGAAGAGGAAGAAAGTAAGACATGAGATCTAACTCGAAAAGCTCTATGCCAAGTCATACGTTTTGAAGTTAAGTTGCATCATGTCAAGGAGGAAGGAAGAATAGGGAAAGAAGGGAGTTGTCCCACAGAAAAGAAAGCACACCAAACACATAAGTGATCTATGGATTTGGGGTCATTATGTTCATTGCTACAATGTTTTTATGAAAGAGATCGAAACTATCATCATTTCCCAAAGCACATAGAACTCGAAGAATGACACAAAGAGAGTGAAAACAAAGGAAAAAAAAATTCCATTTTGAGTCAACATGGAAGAGACATTGTGGTCTCAATGATTTGCATCATCCCTGAAGGGAAAACACAAGCGAAAAGACGAAAAAGAACATGAAAAATCCTTTGGGTCAACATGAAGGATACATTTCAGTCTCAATGCCTTGCATCATCCCCAAAAGGAAAATAAAAGAAAAGAGAAAATAAAATGGGGGTTTTGGGTTAACATGGAAGAGACATAGGATATCTCAATGCTTTGCGTCATCCCCAAAAGGAAAACACAAAACAAAAGTGAAAAGAAAAAGACAAAGACCTTGTGGGTGAACATGGAAGAGACATAGGGCATCTCAACACTTTGCTTCATCCTAAAAAGGAAAACACAAAACAAAAGTGAAAAGGGAAAGGAATGAAAAATAGAAGAATAGAGATACACAGAGAAGAAGTGTACAAAGAGAAGGAAACATCAAACACACAATACGGGGGAACATGATACACACATAAAAAGAAAGAAGAAAAAGGTAAAAGACAAGCTAGGAAAAGGAAAATCACTCATCAAACAAGTCATCTACCTGCCAATCATGTTTAGTGGAATGTGAAGGTGGTTGACTGTCCAAAGGAGGAATCACAAGTGTTGAACTAGGGGTTGTACCAGGCTCTTCACTTGGTAAAGAGGATTTATCATTTAAGCTCATTGTAGACGAAAATAAAGAATTTAAATCGTTGTGTATTATTGTGCCCTTAGCACACATGCCCCGTTCGGAACGGGGACCCTCTTTTCTTTCGCCTTGTAAGGTCATTTTTTGTCACTGCCTCATTTTGCGTGCCTTCCTTTTTGGTGTCTCGAATGGTCAATGTTGCTTTAAGGACCCACCATAAATTGACCATGCCCTCCCCTTTTAATTTTGCTGTGTTCTGGCACCTCGCGGAGTCCCTCTGGTAGTTGGACCCTACCAACAGCCTCGGGCCCGGCCGTTCGGGATTCCCTCGCTGGGATTCCCTGCTAAACCTACCATTCCCAGCGGTGTCTGCTCCGCGTTCTCCTGGACCTTGGGGTCCGAACCTCTGTTTGCCTTCTATTCAAACTTGTGGAACTCGGCATCCAGCCCTCTCCGAACCCGAGTTCATGGGGTTTCGCTTCTTCGCCGTCGCTCAGGAAAAATTCGTATCCCACCCGGGGTCCCACCAACATTTTCAATGACCGAAATCTGCGGGAGTCCACGACTACCGTCCGGGTGTTCGGGCCGACCATCCGAATTTTGAGTCCCGAAGTGCGTAGTTGTTCCACCATCCATGACGGATCTTTGAGGAACTCCGCCCTCTGGGACTTGGCTCAATCCTCACCACCACCATCGGCCGACCGAGAAATACTCACTGCGGCCATCGGGCCCCGGGTTTCCCGCCGCCGTCGCCAACTTTCAAACTCACCAACTTTAGTATTGTCATCCCCCTTAAATATGAGCATTAATGGCGGTTAGGGTATAAAATACCCCTCCAACCCATCATTATCAATTCACAGATTGCAGAGCATTGGAGAACTTTCTATTTGGAGCCCACCATCTTCGACACCATCAATCTCAAGCATCATTTCATCGACCTAGGTGGATCCTGCATCTCCCACATCGTGTGTTGTAGGTCATCCGCTCACCCTCCTAAGCATTGTTTTCATGATTTTGAAAGTTTTGAATGATTAGCAATCATTAAGAAGGTGCAAAAATAATAAAATATGAGATTGCACACAAAACCCACGTGTTAAAAATTTGAGAAACCTTCTAGAAAGCCCTCATCGCCAATCTGGAGTTTGTCCTTGTCGCGGCTATTCTTCGTGTAGGGAAAACGTCCTCCTCGGCCCCGAGACCTGTCTGTTAATAAAACTTTGAACAAACTTGCCGACGAAAATGTCACCTTTTGGGCCCGGCTCATCGGACTTCCCTATTCAAAAGTCACCCTAGATGCCGCTGTTTGAACTCTGCAAACTCTTAAGAGCCTCTCAACGGTGGAGCCTACCCTCTCTCATGCATGGGTTGTTTAAAAAGATCGGTAGCACACTTGATTCTGGACCTGCAGGACCCCGGAGGAGTGCATACGAGGGTTCCAGGTACCCTCGGGTGTGACCAACAAACCTTTGGCAGTCCCTGCAACTGACCTGACCTCCACGTTACCGGCTGGAGGAATGTACCTTGAGCCGTGCATAGCATCGTTATCAAATTTGGGCTCTAGGTGTTTGGTCTTTGCTCCTCTTTGTCCATCATCCTCACGATGTGAACTCTATCCGCCCCTCTGGAATATGGGTTTCGGCTATCCATCGTAAACAACCGCTCGGCTTAACCTTTTACGATCCTTTCCAGGACATCTATTTGTCGACCGCCCCGGACCCCGGACGCCATTCACCATGAGGTCTTCTTTGAAACTCTGAAAACCATCCTCCTTGGCGGGCTTCGGCAATCGGGACTCCTTCCCTCTTCCGTTCCAAATGGAATTCTCACCCCGACCCCTCAGACTCTGGGCTCTACCCTCCCAATCGCCACCAAGCTTAGAAGATGAAATCACCATATTGAACCCTTGCAGGGTTTGGTCCAACTCAACCATCGTGAAACTTCTGAATCTTGGTAGAGCACACCTCTTAGTGAACCCCTTACTTGTTTGCTCCCAGGACTTCATCAATGTTTTTGTCCCAAATAGCAAAGTTTGAATGCCTTCCTGGTGTCACCGGCTGAACCCTCGAGTAAAATGACATACTACCGGCTGCCCTTTGGCCCTCCGAGCCCCGGACCCCAGATTTCCATCTCCAGATTTTTCGTTTGTTGTCTGCCGTTCCAAACTGCTATCTCCCGACAGCTTTCCGGCCTGGGACTTCCGAGTTCTCTTAAATCGATCCAGATGAGCCCAAATCTAGAATCTAACTTTGACCCACATGCTGAATTTCACCCCTCTTCATTGCCAACCTCTTGGAATATTAAAATTTGTTGAAGGGTCCACGGAACCTTTTCCATGTTTTCCCTTCTAAATAGCATTCTGTAGGGGAAATCCGGCCCTCTCCCGAACTGAATTATCAAATTCCTTAATCAAAAGATCAATAACATCAGGGGATAAAAGGTCATGTTATGCTTAATTGATTGTTTAAAATAGATGTCATCTTCAGGATTTCGACTAACATGAATACTTTTGTGATCCATTGTGCTGACTATGCCTTTGCTTGCAGAATATATAGGTTCGGTGCGGGACCTTGAGCTCTGTCCGAAAGGTCAAGGGAAAGAAGTCGGGAAGGAATCCTCGGGAAAGAAGACAGGGACCAAATGAAGTACCAATTCAAGGTGAGCCTCTCACTCAAAAGGTCACAACAGATTGGAAGGAGATCATGGACACCAACATTGGCCAGGTGGATATCGATGAATTCACTTAGAGAGTCAGGGTTAACCTGATAACAAAGAATGTCAGATTGATAAGATAGAGTGGAATAGCTAAAGCTGTCGGATTCCCTCCATCCCTCATGGTGCCCAAATTAGTCATGGCTTGTCGAGAACATATCAATGAAACACAACAACAATTGTTGATAAAGAGGAAACATTCTTCTTGACATGTAAGCGAAGGGATCACAAAGACCTTCCATATTCCCACATTCCAACAGATGGAGGTCCCCACCTTAGAAGAATTCTAGGTGGCACGGGATGATAATCCGAGTGGCTGTAAGAAGTCAATAAATCTACATTAGCTCAAGGAAAGACGGGGCAGCACTGCGAAAGTTCCTTAGGAACTCTTCCGTAGTGATTTCCACGAAGATTACCATGATTTGGTGACCATGTTGAGTAGGATTATGGGCCTTCTTGCGGCCACCTACTTTCAGGAGTGTATGGCATACTTCATTGAGTAGATCCTGCGTGGAAATGAGGACATCACAACAAAGGCTTCATTCTACTGGGGACGAATCATAAGCAACTGCTTCCACGAGCAGTTTATCAACATAAAGAAGAGCTCCAAATTTTATATGACTTCCTATCTTGTCTATTCCTTGGCGGATCAGAGACAGTACAGTGGGTTGTTTGTGGCACCCGATCAGGAGCAGGGGCGAAGACTCAAAGCCTATGATAAATATCATTTGATGCTAAATTTTAAAGGATTACTACAAAGTAAAAATGATGCCTTCATTGGCCACAGTATTAGTTGATTTCCGAGAGACTTGAAGGTCTCCACGGTCTGAAAGGCCTTTGTTGAAATAATATTCCTTTCTCTACATCCCAATATCAAAGTTCAGCGCAGCCATTGCCCAAGGCTTCCTTTGAAAGGCCAAAATAGGCTGCCCAGGCCTATTACCCCAATGACCGAATCATCCTTCTAGAGCTTTCTCGGCAACTCCAACACCTACAGGCAATCTTTAGCAGCAAACACATAGTGGGGATCTCCTATCCCATGACCCTTGGCCAGGGCATGTACCAGCTACAAACTTCCCAATGTGCTGGTAACTCTGAGAAAGAGCTGAAGGATTACCACTTCTACCTACACATTTCTCACCCACGGATGGACCCATATGGCCATGTCAGAAAAGCACTGGGGCCAGGGTATGCCCATCTTCACCACATGGATTTTTGGGCTGGTATCGAGGATGACAAGGTGTGCTGGAGCACTACATAGATGACTTCTCTGAGTTAATGAAGGGTGTGACCATTCCACATCTGGGATCAAGTCAAGGAGGACAAGGCCACTATCAGCACATCCCAAGTACCCTATGGTGCAATTTACTGTCTGAGTCAATTGACTAGGATGAACAAGAGTTCGATGACCTAGATACCATAACCCAGCCAATCTTAACCTGAACCAAGGAGTGGATTGATGGGCAGGTGGCTCATTTAAAGTGATAGGGAGTAGTCTTGACTTATGAAGGGCTCAAAAGTGAGCCGAGTGCCATAGAGGATGTTGCTACCACCACTTCAACTGGCGGGACCTCCAAGTCTCCTCTGGTCACCAGGTCCAAGAAAAGAAAAGGAACAGAAACTGAGCAATCTCTAGACCCCAAGGCCTATACCAGGAGAGAAACGGGAAGCTCATCTCCCAAAACCCCAAAGCAGGAAAAGATGCTGTGAACCTTCAACCCAGGGAGGGGTGAGAAGGGGTATGGATCAATTGCAGCCTCCTTGGCTCTCTCTACTCTGTTGCCACCTCCCACAGCTGTAATTGCTACATCCCATGGGGGAGTGGACATTTTGTCCATCTCCCCTTCGCCTCAGCCAGTGCTGCTTGATGGTTATTGGCTCCTCTTCCATGAAACCCTCCCCCTTCCTTTGCTACTATGTCTGCCAATCACATCACTCCCTCTGGCAGCAATAATGGTACTATTCCAACTACCACTATGCCTGAGGCTCTTTCAAGGCACATGCAGAACCTTCCCCTGGAGCTCTCTTAAATCTTAATGGATCTGACTCTCCAAGCTACCCTTGCGCAAGTCCTTACTACTGCTCAACCTTCACAACCACCGGAAGGGCCACCAACTATGGAGGCCACCATGCTAATCTCTAAGGAGTGGGAGCAATGAGAGTAGGAGGCCTCGAAGCCTATTGAGCAGGAGGCCGATGAGTACCATGAACACCCAGAGTACGAACACCGAACCATCGACAGGGTGGCTTATGAGGAGGAAGAAACGGGCTCTTCCGAGAGTGGGGATGAAGAGGATGGCTCAGGTGCTAAGGAAATCATTCAAACCTTTGATGATGACCTTGAGGAAGAAATGGCACAATAGTTGAAGGGCATTGGGGTAGAGGCAAAAGGGTCACCCCATGACGAAGAAGGGCAGCCACCAGAAGAACAACAGCCAAAGGATTTAACTGAGGCTGAAACCCATGTTGTTGAAAGTCCCAAGGCTGAGGGTACTGAGGAAAAGAAGGAAGAAGAAACAGCGAAAAAAGAAAGTCCCATTCAGCAACCATCCACTAGGCTGCCTATCAAACGGCTCGTATTTTTGCATGAATCCGATGAAGAGGAGGAAGATGCTGCCAAAGAGAAAGAAAAATCCCCAGAGAGAAAAGGAGCAGAAATCTTTGCCTTGATTGAGAAGGGCGAGGGTGACCATGATTCACCCAAAGGGAAATCTGCTGTGCCCGAATGGTTGGAGAGGCAACTTGAAAGAACAACCCCTATGCTGAAGGAACCAAGGGCAAGGTTGGAGGCCATTTTGGCTCGAGCCCAAATCATGACAAAGAAAGAGAAGAAGCCCAAGGTCCGATCCAAGGTAACAATGGATGATTCTGGCTCTCGAGCAGCACAAATCACAACGCCCATGATTGGCCAAGCTGGGGTTAGTTATAAAATCTCCACCATTGACTTGGGAACTGCAACCAGAGAGCAGAAAGTCGAGCACCTTGAGGAGTCAGTGGCTACAGTGGTAAATCTGATAAAACAGGATAAGATCTCAAAGGATGAGCTCAAAGCACAGGTCACAACCTTAACATATTACATACAACAATGGTCTTTAGTAGATGACCTACCTACCACATCCACGGCCACACCTTAGCTACTTTCCAAAGAGCAGATCAATAAGATGGAAAGAAGAAAGAACTTGGAGAAAACCATAGAGGATTGGTTCCGACAAGTCTCATACATCGGGAACATGGGAATTAGCCAAGCTGTGCGAACAACCAACAAGTTCTTGGGCCTGATACAATCTCTAGAAAGCACAAGGAAGCTCTGCACTGATTTCCACGCAACCTACGACTCCACCTTTCCAAGGATCGAGGCAATCCTTCAGCTGCCTGAAGCCACGTGGGAGAAGAAGCTCACATTTAAGAAAGATCATTGGCTGATGGATGTGTGGCGCCAAGACTTTGACAACCGAAAGGAGAGGCTAGAAAAAATCATGAGCAAGGTGGATCCGGACATTAAGTGGATCAAAGAAATCTGGGCAAAATGTGCTCGATACCTTAAGCTAATGACAGACTATGATATGCCCACTGTGCAAATGGATCCAGAAAAGATAAAACCCTACTTCCAGGAGAAGATGAAGAACGCGATCACTGGAGAAATCACAACAGAATTCCTAAGTTTTTTTTCACGCGCCTTCGATCAATCCGAGCTGTTTAGAGACCAAGGCTCAAAGTATGATGAGGATTGGAAAAGGCTAGAGGATAATGCAAAGGAATGGAGCTACCAGGCGTTGCGATGTGAAATCATCGAAATAGACAAGCTCCAGGCAGTTGTCCTCAAGTTCATAGAGTACACAGCTTCCAAGGGGCAGGAGGACAGCCCTGTCAAAGATGAAGAGCTCCCTAAAGAGTAGCTACAGTGAAAACAATAATTGGCTAAATGACAAAAGAGCTATAGTGTCGTCAGCAAGAGGAAAAAATAGGGAAGAGACAAAATGTAATTTTAAATTGTGATATATTTGGGGGTAGGTGAAACCCTATTTTGTAATGACTCTTGGTCATTCATTGAATCTTTTGCAAAAGGGAGTTGAGTTGTTGTAAAGACATGCTGCAGAAATTTATAAGGAAAAGGCATTGACTTGGTGTATTTTCTTAGTTTCTCTCATGTTACTTGATTCAATCTCCAATGTTAGATGTTTGACTTAGGTTTTACTGCTATTTTAGCTAGCTGTCTTTTTCCTTGGATAGATTTTAGGAATGTTGTTATGTGATTATGAAAATTCCTGCTATGTTGATGATTCCTTTGTCCATACTTTTTGCTGTTTGCTGATGGTAGATAGCTGTGCAAAGTTAGCTTGGACTTGAATTCAAAGCTTCTCTAAAATATTTATCTTTGATTCATGCATGTACATGGTGAATGAAGGGTGAAATATCTGCAGAACTTAGAAGATAGCACAATTTCCATGATACTGTGAAATACCTGGTTAAGTGGGATATTGTTTTGAGAAATTGTCCATTACAGGAACTCCATTGTCACTATTCATAGTTAGTTGCAGACTTAGGAACTCTCCCTCTTCCTTGCCTTCTTTTCCCCTTTTTTATATGACTGATCTATGCTAAGGTTCATTGCACATTGTAAATCCAAATCCAACAACAAAAATGGGGTCCAAGATTGTTGTTTGAACCTACAACCAGTGCGTAACAACTTTCCATCTTAAGAACTCCATTTCAATATCCAACTTCCACGCTTTGTAACCCATCCGTAAGACTACCTTGTGATTCCAGCAAATCACATCAAACACCTAAGATATTCCAAGCACTACCAAGACCTAACATTAGAGACCTTGGGATAGTGTTCTGCAATCTGATTGTGGAAGATTGTCTTTCAAGAGAGGTAGTGTACCTACGCACTACCTGTGTTGAAAAGTGCATAAAAACACCATCAACATGTATTTCTTCATCTACTTTAGCAATCATCCCATCATCCTCATCATCATCAAGACGAAGGGTGATATCTACGAATGGATGTATCAAAAGTGTTGGTTGTTAAATATTCTCGTTTTGTTGTGATTGTGGTATAGGACTGTCTTGTGGTTGCTAAAGAGAGAGAAGATGATCATCTATTACTTTTGTCAAGGGTATAGGTTGATTTTCTTTATTGGCTGTTAGGCAAGATTGATGAGCAAGGAGACAAAGATGACGCCTTTATTCCCTAGCACCACGGTTTCATTTAATTTAGTTTTCCAATTGTTGAGGTATAAGAGTAGATTAAGTCAATATACATTTGTCTACTTCTAAAGGGGAAAGAATAGAGGAAACTGAAGAAGATAGATCAATCACTTTCTCTTTTGCTTTATACACTTGTTTGGTTTGAGGGGAATGGAGAGGGTTTGTGTAAGGCTACCTTTGACATTTGAATGATGGTGCAGAAGGGTCTAGAGGGATTTTTTTCTGAAGTTGTGTTGGTTTTTTTAATGTCTTGCTCAGGTGTAATCATGGTTTCCTCTAGGATAAGAGGAGTGGAAGTGGACAAAGATGTATTATGAAGAGATAATTCAGCAATATTTTTATCTTTAAATTTTTGATAAGTTATGTAAAAGAAGTCCTTTCGAGGGGTGATAGGTTCGATGGGTGTAGGCCAAAAGGATTTTAATGAAAATTTACCTTTGGAAGATAAAGGATTAGATCCACTATGGTGTATAGTGACTACATCATTGCCATGCAAAAAATTTAAGCACTTGTGAATGACTGATGGTAACGCTTTCATTGAGCAAAGCCAAGGAAGGCCTAGCCGCAAATGAAATTGGTTGGATTGTGGAATAATAGAAAACTTTACCTCCAAAGTATTAGGTCCTATGTGTAAAGGTAGTACGATCGATCCAATTGTAGGGCATGCAAAACCATTATGTGTTTTGATCCATGTAGTTAGTGGATTATAGTTATCTTGATATAGATCATGTAATACTAGAAATTATTTTGTGATCACATTCTCACCAAAAGAAAGATCTATTAATATCCCATTAGTAGGTTTATCATAGATTCTGCTGGCTGTGTAGAGAGGGCCATCAAGAAGCTTTTGTAGCATGTCTTTAGCAGAAAAAGTAATATCAAGAGATTGAGTGGTTTTGTAATGCCCTAAACTAACTATCAAAAATACAACTAAGCTTATAACACAAACACCTTTTTTTTTTTCACAACACAAGACCAACTCACAAAAGTATGTTTCCAAGAAAAGTACATGGGAACCTAAGGGGCCAGACCTAATTCCTCGGGGGCTTGTCTCTGACAGCCTTGCCTATGTATATAATTCACAAACGAATCGTATTTCAACACATTGAGTTTACTCTAACTTATATTTAATTGACCAATACTAATACACCTCAATCATATTCAACTCTCTCTCAAATTATTAATAAGAATTCAAACAAAAAAATAATTGTACAACTATGAGTTTGCTTATCACAACAAAAGAAATGACAACATCAAAATAGTGATAACTCTCACGATACTAAACCAAAATTTAAATATCAATATGATCTAGAAAAGGGAAGGAATGGTGGACAAAACCCAGAAATACCTTTGCACAAAACCCAATCAATCAAAAGAAAATTGGTCTACAACTAAACTCACAAGAATCCTATAACATGTTGATTTTAAACAAAGCAGGGCCAAACTAAAATAGACATAACTCCATCAACCCTTGGCCAAATTAAAAAATTTAATATGTTTCAGAAAGTGGAAAGATCAAGAAATAGAACCAAAAATTTAGTTTAGCATGAATCCTAAATGTGTACTAGCAGTTTTTTCTGCAACACAACTCACCAATTTATCCCAAATAGTAGTTGACAGTAAAATAATTTTAATTCTTTTCAATATACGCAATTTCTAAAAGTAAAATTTAATCATATTGTTGAAGTACTATACCTTTGTCAAATAAAAAAAATATCCCAAATGTAGAGGTTAGTGATTTACAAATTTCAAAGACCAAATCTAAGATCAATCAGCAAGGAAATATTAACTTGTTACACTTAGTTCCTTCTAACATAATAGTAACCCACATCCAAACCCATCCAAAAACATTGTATCAAATGATGTATCTTGTATGATCCATATACATAATACTAAATTGATATACATAGTATATCCCTACCCAACGGTGGTTGTTGAACATAAATTGAAGGTATAACTTCAAGTTTCATGGATTTTGCTTATATTTAACAGCTCAATGCACTAGAAATAAAACAAATCTTAAAAAAATAAAAGTAAGATTGAAAATCAATTTTTTGTTCATATTCAATGTATTTTCTAGCTACTGGGGCACTGCAGATTATAGATGAATTTTGTATAGAAGTTTAAAGAGAACCTTGGTAATGCAAAGGGAAATTTACTGCCACCATAGTTGATGAAAACCATTTCCAATTAAGCAGTTTAATGCTAAAGTACATATCTCTTAGATTTGATGAAGATGGTGCAGTTGGGGGTGCTACATGTTTTGAGCAGAGATTTAATGCAAATATTTCCTTGTAAGTTTCTTCTATGGATTGGTAAAGGGAAGTAATGTGGTAATGAAATCCATTTATTAATATTACTAGTTTGGCACATAGATTAGCATGCACAATGTGAGAACTATCTTGCACAAAGATTGAATAACAATTGTTTCAAACTTTCACAAGAAATACTAGGAAATCGCTTAATTCCTACTCAAGGAAAATCATGATAAAAGAAGAAAACATCACACTTTAATTATATTTACAAATTTAATACTTTAAATATTTTAAATTCTACCAAAAGTTTTTCTATGTAAACGAAATTAAGATGGAAGCAAATATACTTCTTGTATTTCCCCCTCGATCCATTCTTATTTGCACCTCTTTATTCTCAAGTTCCTTCTCACTTGTTCAACTCTAACACACCCAAGTAACAACAGTAGCTAGTCTCACCTTTCAAACAACCTGTATCCTTTAAGAGGTTGCAAAAAGAGTCTTGTCCTCAGCTCAAGAATCTAATAGCTCTAGAACTCCAATATTTTCAAATCTTCTTTTCATTCTATTCATAATGAAGCAGTTGTTGCTCTTTGCTAAACTAATAGCACACTATTATATCTCCTCCATCCTTCACACCTTCTCCCCAGTTTCCTTTTCTTCTTTCTTATTCCTCTACACTTAATCGCAGACCCCTATAAAGAGGTTATCAAAAGAAGATTGCGTATATTTAGAAAGAATTTGTAGCACCTTTAATATTTCTTGGATGTGAAGCCGATTTTTAAAGGGACCACCTCCATCAACTCTAAACTTTCCCCCCTCTTAATTTTTTGCGACATATAACCAAATTCAAATCTGCTTATAAATGGTAGTTCACGCAAATTTCTCTATTTTAAAATTATAACACCAGAGAATACATAATAGCAGCAAATAAAATAAAATCGTGACAGTAAAAATCAGCTATTGCTCAATAGTAATGAATAATATGCACACGCAAAAGGAATTTTTTTATTATTGTCTAAAAAAATCTCAACAAAGCTCCCAAACAAACATACATAATATAAGTTTAAATAGAGAATAGACTTATGGAGTCTGCAACCTCCAAGATAAAAAGATAAGAGCAAATAAAAACAGAAAAAAACTAGTAAAAACAATATACTTTACATGCATAAGCATGTAGTAAAGATTTGGGAAGTTTTTTTTTAAAAGAAAAACAAAA
>VDFB02027758.1:0-29210 GCA_007258455.2 Sequoia sempervirens | reverse complement strand
TATTCGACGAAAAGGGTATCCAGAAATACAAAAACATCAACAAAAAGAAAACAACAGGAACAAAAATGGAAATCATCTTTTGGGTGATGCAAGATTGCCCTCACACCACTGGATGCTCCTGCATCACAAGCACTAGAATATTTCTAACACAAAGTCTTAGATAAAACATAAATCGATGCATTTTGTGTGATTTTTTCAAAGCTACTCACAAGGGTTGGAAGTCCATTGACATAAAGAAACTAAAAATTAATGAGAACTTGGTTTCTTTGGGAATTAACTCATTCAGTTTTCAATGATAAACATTAGATTTTCCTCATCTATAGTAATGACTAAAATTCTTATATAAAATAATGTTTAAATATTTTTTTGTATCAATGTTTTTGATCCATTTTTAGAAGGAAGAAGAAAGTAATTGGTAGGTTGTACAGATTAGTTGGTCCCTTCTTATGTAGCCATATTTGTAGTCCACCTTCTTATTTTTTTTCTCATTTTGATAATAGATCACAAGATATGATTTGAAATATTACCACAAACACAAATTTATAATATTTCCATAAACATTTCACTTGCTATTTTTTCTGTCATCACTCTCCCTTTTCTTACCTTGAATAAAACAAACCCAACAATAATTTTTCCCACAAACATTTTCCTCAAATGAATGATTTAAATTATCTTCCATTTTCAAAGAGTGAAGTCATTTACCACTAGTCCAATTCTCTTTGATGGATAATTTCATTACATACTTACCAAAGTATTACAATATTCATTTTTGCTAGTCCAATTCTCTTTCATGGCTAATTTCATTACCAACTTATCAAAGTATTACAATATTTATTTTAATTAAACTTTATTTCAAATGGGGTTCTGCAATGCAAACAAGAGGGATTTCTTTTTAATTTGATAAGGGGAGGGGAATCTCATATTTTTGGTTCAAGCTTTCTAAAAGTTTATAAAAATTATCTTTTTTGGAAATAATAGAGCTAAGACATTCTATGAATACTTGAGAGATTTAAGCCCTAACTCTACCCACTCTTTAGAAGGAAGCAATAGTACTTTAAACTTAATCTCTCAACCCACAATTTTTGTCTTTGTTTATTTTTGTAATTTCTTTAACTTCTTAAGAATAATTGCACAACATCATTTTTATAGTCTATTTAAATTTCAACTATCTTTTATAAAAGATGATGGAATATATTTAGAATCTACATAGACCATGCAAAATGTGTAATATTTTTGTGCTATTTCTAGATACTATTATGTTCTTTCTTTTTGTTTATTAATTAAATAAAGCTAAATTATATAAATAATAATGCAATTCAAAATGGAACTGCATAGAAAAGAAGAATAAAATGATACATAAAAGGGGAAGGCGCTTCACATAGCTATGTTTGAATATTTTACTTTTATTTTATCTTAGAATGAAATGATAGAGTAGTTGTTGGATTCTTAGTTGAAATTCATCTTTTTTTATAAAATTCAATAAAAACACATTATCACACTTTCATTTAAGTTAATGGAAAATAATCTTACTAAAATAATATAATTAAGAAAATAGTTTAATAAAAACATCGAATATTTATGATGTCTTGATCTTGAATTATTATTTAATATTGAACTAAACAATATTTCAAATAGATAAGAATGTTCTAACAAAAGCAATTATAAAAAAATTGTTCAACAACTATAACAAAGATAACATAACTAATAGACTTAAGATGCAATAAATTAAGAAAGCATATTTAAGTAAATGACAAAGATGCAAAGTCTTGTTCCTCCAAAAGCACAGAATATTGCAGACATCCAAGCATAAATTGTTATCCTTCACTTTTCTTGTATACAAAAGTTTTATAAGACACTATTTCTCTACACTCCCTTGTTAAGAAAATACTCCGAACCATGACTCCATTAACAAAGTTTTATGGCGCTGAATTCAGATTTGATTTAAAGCTCAGGGCTCAAACAGACTCATATTGTAGCTTTAATTAATCAATTTCAAAGCTTGAATGGAAAGAACTCATTTAAACCAATCCTCAATTTAGCAGTTGCTTGAATGCCTGTCAGATTTTCTCCTCCAAATCATTGCTTGTGTACCTCTTTTCTCTGTAGATGTGTCGCTTTTCTTCTTTCCATCCCCAATTTTTTGCTTTTTGTTGCACTGAGATACATGCTCTTCCAACTGTGAAATCGGCAGGCTCGGATCATGAATCATCTCACTCTGTTTCTCACTTTTCTTCAACAGATCAGATGCCGTCCCCTTTGATTTCTCGTTTTCTTCAATGGACTTTACATCATCCCTTGAATTTCCTACCATAACCCATTCCTCTGTGCAAGGGATTGTAGGTAATGCATCAACCTCCAACACCGGACTTTCAACTTTGTTTCTTTTCAAATTAACTGCATCTTTATCAACCATTGTGCATTCCCCAGTTCCAGACACAATTTGTCTGGTTTCAGAAGAGCCTTGTTCAAAAATTTCTACTACCACATAATTATTATTGTCTTCTTCAGGGGAAGCCTTAATTTGCAAATCTTGCATTTGAGAAGGCAGAGACTCCTCTCTTTTTTCATTACTCACAGAAACCTCAATTGGCAACTCCTTGCTCTTGAATTTCTCGTTGAGATTCTTCTGCAAGCACCTTGCAGAACCGTCTTCTCTAGTAGAATCTTGTCTCGATTTTGTGGCAGTGATGTCATCTACAGTCTCTTGCAAGTTAACCAGCTGATCACGAATCACAGCCTTTCTTGATTCCCGCACAAAAGGAATTGCTCCCTGCATTTCACAACGGTTAAGATTTTAGGGAAACGGAGAACATTCTGATTCAAAAAATTTACGAGAAAAAGAAAAGAAGAAATTGCACTATAAACAAATCAATTCCATAGGTAAATTTCCCTATCGAAACTGCAGAATGAAATTTGCTGTTGAGATAAATTTCCCAAAGAGAAAGACACATTAGCCTCACCCTTGTCTGTCAAATAAAAAATAAAAGGTTTTCACAGTTCAGGACATTGGATACAGTTTTTCACAGAAGCTTTGCAAACTAAAAAGATCTTGCATTTTCAAAAAAATCTGTAAATATAATTTTAAAAAATCTACTCATCTAGAAAAAAATGAAAAACTCCAGAAGAAAAGCTGTAAAGAATCTCAAAATCTGTAACTGATTTTAGTCCAAGAAGAACCCAATCAAGGACTAATTTAGCCTTTTCCTTTATAAGACTAAAAGAGAATAAAAGAAAGAAAAAAGGCAAACCTGAATTTCTGCAACCTCTGCAGAACTTGACTGAATTTCATCCATGGCAGGCGCCTTTGTGGATTTGGGTGTCTCTGAATTGACTGGAATTGAGACGACGTTCTTGGGTTTTATAAACCTTGGGTGCATTCTCTGATTTTAGAAGTTGCAGCGTAAGGATTTGGATAATAATAATGCGGCCTTTGACAATATCGCTCAAAACATCAACGGATATAATAATTCAACCGAACAGACTGTCACCCAAAAATGTAAAACAAAATGCTTCTTCACAATTTCACGAATGCTTGTTTAGGTATTCTAATTGTTTATTTATTAAAAAAATTTGAATTAAAAAATTACTATTTTTATTTTTTTTTGGGTAAAAAGAAAATTATACTAGCACCTTGGTGTGCAATGGGTATGCAGAAGAGGTTGGAAGGTCAAATAGGGAATTTTTGGTCTATTAGTTGCATACATTTGTGATAGTGTCAATTAGTAAGCCATTTAATAAATGATGTTCATGCAATAAAGTTCTCAATTGAGAAGTGATAGCTTCAAATCAACTTAGAAATATCATAACACAATTGAAACAAAATCTTTGAGTCTTCCAATCCATCCACTATCGTATTAAACAGAGAGGTCTAATGCATTGGGAGATTTGAGGTGCTCTCTATGACGATTTCTCTCTCTCTCTAACTTTTAATTTAGATTTTAATGTTGAAATATTATTTATTATATAAATAAAAATAAAAATTTAAAATATGATTATTGCACAATAATTTAAAATTTAATAAGAAAATCAATTTTAATTTAATAGGAAAACAAATAATTAAAATAAATTTCAAATTTAAATCTAAATTTAAAATTAAATTAGAATAAACTAAATACAAAGTCAAATTATATATTAAAATAAAAAGGTAAAAACCATTTTTTTAATTTTGTAGAGTTGAAATATTAATAAAAATATGTATATAAGAAATATAATTAATATAAACAAACAATATAAACTTAATTGAAAGATAAGTTCAATATTGATTAATATAAAATTATTATAAAGTTGAGCATAAATATAATTAAATTCTTAAATAAATTAAATTTTGAAAATTAAAACCCTATGAAAGTAAATTAAAATTGTTAAAGCTTAAATTTTAACTTATTATGATTTTATTGTTAAAAACAAGAGTTGGAGTCCCTGCCTAAGGGAATAAATTTGGGTTATGCCTATTTGCAATTGAGTGAGAAACAAATTAGTATTTGGAAAACTAATTAAATCCAATTTGTGGGAGAGTTTAAGTAGAACACAAGGATCTATAACTAGCACTTGCACCCCAATGAGGTGCAATGGTTACGCCAATAGGCTGATATACTTTGGTATTATATTATGAATATGTAGAAGTGGTGCAATTTGTTTTTTAGAATGAGCTTATGTGGTCTATGCGATTTGTCTTCAAGACTTGTATAACGAAAGAAACAGGGTGGTTAGTTGCATAGAATAAGTGTTGATGCAATCAAGTTGTAGAACCAATTTTAAGCTTTGAAGTTTGCATTGTGTAATGATTTGTACATGATGCACCATGGGAATTGGGGAGAGATATTAGGTAGATAGGAATGAGAGTTGCATACCTTGTTTTAGGAGAGACATAGTTTTTGTAAGCGGGCCTCCTCTCGCTTCCTTATGACTGCAAATGGATTGGTTTGCATTTTGGAGTATCTTTCAAAAGAGAATGGTGGTTGAATGCGAAGATCATTTAACGATTTAACTCTAGATATCGTTCTAAATGTTAGTCCCTGCCTATCTATTTTACCAATATCAATTGTTACTTTTTGCAGTGTTAGTCCTTGAGCTTTGTGTATGGTAATAGCCCACACCATCATGAGCAGTATCTGCCTTCTATTTCCCAAGGAAACAGGTATGATCGGTATGCTCTTGGGGTCATGCTCATTCCATGGTGGTCCACTGTAGGTATCAAACCTTGTTACAACATACATGGGAACATCTGGTGGTTTGGAACCAGGGCTGTAAATGATTTCAACAACTTCACCAAGAGCTCCATTCACCAGGCCTTCTTGTGTCCATATGTTGGATGTGAGCATGATGTGTTGCCCTTTACAAGGCAATACTTCTTTTTCAAGTTGTTCATCACCAGTTGCACTATCCATTCCATGCCTGGTGCTTGTCGCAGCACTGATTGCAATTGGACGGTTCAATGATTTTAACATTCTTCTGTTGTGTAGTCTAACTAAATAATTGGTAGAAAACAAGTGCATTGAACTATCAAACTCTTCTTTTTTTGTTGATGTGAGCTGCTTGTCTGTGCGTGTCATTAAAAGTTTCCAATCTCCTTTAGTTGCTTTTTCATTCTGTATGTTTTGCAATAGTTGACAAAATTTTTGTTGTGCTGGAGTCTCACCTTGATGACGAAAGACTGTTTGTAAGGTGACAACATTTGTAAATTGGTTCCACAATGTTTTTGCATTTGAGTGTGTTGTGTACATAGGTTTTTCCATCATGGGCGGCAGTTGGGCGAGGTCACCGATCAATATTATAGACACTCCACCAAAGTGTAGATGTTGCCGGTGCGGGAAAGCCTCACATAGCCTTGTGTCTATTTTTAGTAGCAACTTTGGACCTATAAAGCTCATCTCATCAATCAAAATATATCTTATATATTTCATATCTTCTTGAAATGTTGTTAATGTCTATCCTTGTAGTGGATGCATGTTTTTAATAGGGATCTGGAGCGTTGAATGTATAGTTGATGCATGAATATTAAATGCATCCACCCCTGTAGGAGCTAATGTAAGTAGTTGGCTTTTTTGTTGTGGGCTCTTACTTGTGAGTGCTTTTCTTATGCGGGCAATTAGGTACGATTTTCTTGTACCTGTTGTTCCTTGAACAATCATGTGTAATGGTTTTTCTGAGGAGAATTCACTATGGTCAATGATAATTGTGAGTGCTAGTTTTTGTTGCGACGATAGTGTATAGTCTAGCACATCCAAGTTGCTTACCATAGTGTCTTCTTGGCTACATGCCTTTTTCATGGATATGAAGTGGATGGAAATTTCATGAAGATCTTGGGGTACTGGTAGTTGATCCCATCTATTGTTGTTGTGAAACTCGTGACTACCAAGCATGTCAAGTTCATTCAGGCTGATATTGTTTGAGGGACCCATTTGTGAAAACAATTCCAATTCGTTAAGTTATGTTGTGTCCCTTGTGTCCATCTCTGTATCACTCTCATCTTCTTCTTCAGTGGTTGCTTCTATTTCAATTGTGCAATTAACATGCCATACATCATATTTGGTTGCATACATTTTCTTCCAATTTGCAATTATTGTATCCTTAGTAAGTCCTACCTCACTTTCTGTGTTTCAAAAATGTTTGTATAATAGTAGCTCGCTCGAGCAAAAAGTCTCAAAGTTGTCTGAGTCCTCCTTTGGGATGGTATAGAACTTTGGGAAAGCATTAACTATCGCTTTTACCTCTCTCTTTCCATTTGCATCCTTTGCACCTTACAGAATAGGAGAAAGATCTTGTACATTTGAGTAGCGTTATTGTTTCCATTTCTTGAGGCCAATTAATGTAGGAATGCAGGTAGCTCGTATGGAGGTGTATTTCATCTGGTTTTCTTGTTATTCGTTGGAACACTTTTTGGCCAACATTCAAAGATGTGAATGGTCAATTACAAACAATGAGCGGCAATTTTTGAAGCATTTGACATGTTTCATGTGCTCCTATATCACGCTCTACAACAAGCTCTGTCATGAATTTTTGAAATGTTGTGATAGCTAGGTCATTTGTTCTCTAGCATGCAGATATTCTTGATAACATATCAATACAAGACTCAGATGTTCTCTCTGCTTTTGATGCATACTTGGCAATGTATTTTAGTACAAGTGCTCATGAGATAACTAGTTGGAAATCTATGTTGGCTCTCCATAGCAAAAGCATTTTTGGATTGTGTATGTTTAGCCTATCATCATTCCTTGTAGGTCCATATTTTTTTTCCCATTATCATCACATGATAAGGTAGATGCAGCTTGTTCTTTCCATGGAGCTTTGTATTGACACTGTAGTTGTTCCCCTTTTTGCATAAGCATGTCCCCTCTTTGCATTTTGTGTGCCTCTGGACAGGGTTGATTAGCTCCTCATAGTCATGAGGGGGATCTATAGCTAATATTTGAGTTGTGTTTAGCAAGCATGGGTCATCATGTTGGGGACGATAGATTGGGTTGTTTCTAATTGAAGCAGGATGAGGGTTCCAAGTACTTACATACTTGTCAAAGAATTTCCTTGCCTTTTCAACTTTTGTGTTGTTCTCCCAATCAATTTTATCCATGTCTGGTGCATTTTCGAGCCAAAGGAATCCATGCACACGTGCAGTTCCTCGATGTTTCCATTCATATCTATACCAATAATCTTTTACAGCAAGAAGCTTTTGGATGACCTCTTCACGAAAGACTGTAAATTTTTGGTGGAGATATAATTATGTGGTGTGGGGGTTATTAATTACATTGTCCAAACATTGTTTATTTGTTTGCATTTCCACTATTGTGTCATTTGAAAGCAATCATTGTAGGTCTGGCCACTTTGTGTCTGCTGCACTCAATGTGAAAAATAGAGTGGGAGACCCTATTTGGTTGATCATATTTGTTAGCTCATAATGACACTTGTTCCAATATGGTCTTGTTCCTCGCATTGAAGAGCCAAAGTGCATGAGCTCTTTAGCTAATTGTGTGTCAGGGAGGCTTTTCAAGTGTGCACGAAGGCTTTGAATAGTTTCCAAGATGTTTTCTTCTGCATTTTTTTTAATGAAAATTACTGCAAGCCCTTGGCTACGGTGTCACAACATAAGATTGAACATAAAATATCGAAACCTTGGATGCCTTCCAAACCTCTGGTCATGGAACCTTATCAAGTGTAGTGCATACTCATGCATTCGGACTTCCCTAATCCGTAGTTGCATTTGTAGTGCAACCCCATTGGGGAAGAGGGTTGGAAATTCCATATCAAGCAACCCTTTGGTATTGTATTCATTTACTGGTGATGAGTTCATTTCAGGCCAATCTATAGGGCTATTTGTGTTGTCCTCAACCTCTAGTGCTTGCTTAATAATTTCTAGCTCACGACGTCTATTTGGCAACTTAGCCATGAACGATGATGTGTGTACTATGCTATCCTCAATTTTATCTTCATCAATGGTGTTCCCATTATTTGGCACCCCTACACATTTGCTAGTTTCAATGGTGTGCAACATGCTTGAAATATCCATGCTAACTTCAAGAATTTGAGCCAAACCATCAACACTTATGGAAACATAATTATAGTATGGGTCATATATCACTTTGTATTGCAATGCATCTCTGATGTGAATTCTACTTACATAACAATCATAGAAATGGCCTTTTGTATGCATTCTTCAAACTATGAGCACATCCAATTCTTCTATCCTTTGAGGGAGAACTTTGGCAATGTTTTTGATATCTTGTG
Source organism: Sequoia sempervirens (assembly GCA_007258455.2). Classification (NCBI taxonomy): domain Eukaryota; kingdom Viridiplantae; phylum Streptophyta; class Pinopsida; order Cupressales; family Cupressaceae; genus Sequoia; species Sequoia sempervirens. The sequence continues at coordinate 20,492 of VDFB02027758.1, read as the reverse complement.
GGAAGCTAATTGTGTGACCGCTATATTTATACTATCCTCCAGGAGCATGGGTTACTTGTAGTACTGGTTTAACTCTAGCAATGAGCATTTCCTCCACTTGGGTCAATCTTCTCAGCACATCAGGTTGTTCTCCTGGGTCCATGTTGTTGAGTGAGGAGAATCAATGTATACCTCTCTCATTGAAACATCTTTTGCAAGTAGCATGAGGGTCAGATGAATGAAGAAGCATGCCTGGATATTTTTCCTTGCATATAATGCATGTTTTCCTATTGGAAAGTACATCTATCTTTTTTCAGAATCTTTTCATTATTTTTATGAAGCTAGTAGTTGTGTTGAATGATGTTTGATCTTCTATGTCTTATTCTATTTGCATATGTTGAGCTTGCCATGTTTGTTTCTCTAAATGTTTCATGCATTTCTTCATAGTTATTTCCTCTCTATGATGAGCATAGTAATCGCGGTTTCTTTGACGATCTCATAGCCCTTGTGCTTCTGTTTGGTGGGGGTTGATTTGGATGGGGTGCAACTTTTTTATTTGTCTTTGGGTGGCAATTGCTTCTTTATTCCTAGCATAGTAATCTTGATTTCTTTTCTGGGTTTGTTGTCTTCTAATCTCTACTTGTTGCAAGCTAGCTTGACTTGTTTCAGGGGAGGGGTCCACCATCTGTATAGTGGGAATTGCAAGGCTGAATTAGTAATAAGAGAAGCATAAACACACTCAAACAACTATATGTGGGATGAACACAACATATCTAAAGCTTACAATGCTGAAAGAAGAATGCTTAAAATTCATATATATATGTCGAAACAAAAAATAAAAAATAAAAAAATGACATATATTCAAGTCATAATTTTTTAGAACTAATATCTATTAAAGTGTAGTTGTAAGATAGTTGTAGATTACATCATGTCAAAATAAGTGAGTCCTGCAATGGTAGAAGAAGTAGATTCCACATATATATAGACATAAGCAAACAAATACACATTGTTACATTTGTTTTATTGAGATATTACTATTACAGTTATAATTGAAACACAAAATATTGAAGGGAGTAGAAATATAATTTTATAAGAGTTATATACATGACATGGGTTGGGAAATGTAAACTTAGCAACTTACATATTTCTATTTGTAGGTAGACGTGACACATGTGGTTGGGGATTTGAATACATTTTTTTGATTGAACAAAACCATCAACAATAATTTTATAAGAGTCATATACATGACATGTGTTGGAAAATGTAAACTTAGCAGCTTAGATCAACTATAATTTTATAAGAGTCACTCCACATTTCTTTGATCTTGGAAAGTAAGATGTTTCTCTCTGCAGTGAAGTCAACTTGCTCAACCTTTGTGATAGTTGCCTTCAAGCGTTCTTCATTATTGTATGTTTCATATTTACATGTCAAAGTGAACAAGTATTTTTTGTTCAGCACATCTCTAATTACCTATTGAGTATCCCTTTCTATGTCATCCTCAAACTGTAGAGAGTATAGCTTTTCCAAAGATATTCCCATGAGTTCTATTGCTGCTTCATCGAATGCAACTTCCCATAGCATATTTGTGTGATCCTGTAACCTTATTTGTAGTATGTACCTATAATTACAAGAGGTACATGCTACATGACACTTTGAGCAAAGCCACTTTTCATCTTCAGTTTGCACCAATCTTTTCTTGCACTGTTTTCCCCCCAATTCATTAGGGCACGCTGGATTTGTTCTTGAACATCCCTAATTTTTATTGTAGTGTCAGGCATAGATGGGTCGCTAAACTTTGTTGAAGGTGATAGAATATTAGCCCCACTTTGCTTGAACCAAGTTTGTAGTTGTTATGTCTCTTGTATGTCAATTTCTATAAATAAATTTGTATTGTTTGATGTGCTCAACACCTTTCCATTGTACTCACAAACTTGTCCATTTTTAATAGCGAGAACAGTTGTTTCTTGTAGGTGATACTTGTCTTGAAGATGACCACCTTCCTTCTCTGCTATCATGCCCCATAGAGTGATATCTATAGTTGCCCTAGACATGTCTAACAAGGATATTGTGCGCCTTAGGACCTCTGTCCCATCTCATCTCCTAATTGTGGAGCTTGGGCTAACACAAGTGACAACTCCAATAACATCAACAGTTGAGTTTCTTCTCTTCTTTGCAAGTTCGCTAATATGTGTAAATAAGAATAGGTGTTTGGGAATAGAATGGTCATCTTCACAAAGACTGACTTTTGACTCTATTGACAAGGAAATTTCTAGCCCACTATTTAACCTATTGTAAAGCTTATTAGCAGCCTTTACTACACCACTAGATAATGTATATGTTTTTCCAATATTAATATTTTGATAATGAAGATCAACAACTTCATTGAAACAAGTCACATGTGTTTTAGTCCCTTCTCTGTCAATGATGTCAAAGGTAAACAATTGACCAGTACCTTTTTGGGTACTGTACTTGCAGATATCCTTTTTGGCAGTCACACGACCTTTAACAGTTCGTCTTGGTTGAAAAGGATTCAAAGTTTTAATAGGTGTAATTGTGACTGGTGCTTCCATTCTACTCATAGAAGGATTTATACCAAATAATCTTCTCGCAGGAGTTGATACTCTAGCAGTGCTAATTATCTCAAGCTCTGCATGTGGATTTTAGGAATTTTCCATTTCTTGTTCTATATGGTTCTCTGGTTCCATTAAAAGTGAAGTAGGATGACCGATTATATCTTGGTTTGTAGAAAAAATCTCAAGGTTCACAATGACAATCCACCTATACATTTGGAACACAAGAGTAAGAATTAGTAATATAAGGAAGAAGCTAAAAAGTTAATAATGATTTTGTTCTAGAAAATTTTGGATTCCTTTACTCACCGAGACCCACTTGGTCTGGGGAAATTATATTTTGTCATTTGTATTATCGAGCCAACTGTAATTTCACCAGAGGCTATGTAATGATTGTATTTTTGAGGTAAAGATGCTTTTTTGTTTGTAGGCCCCATCAGATATTTCTACCTTGTAGCGATTGTTACGTTCATGGCCATGTCTGAAGTTTGAAACAGACAAAATTTTCACATTAGGTTTGAACCCTTCATTCCCATCGTGGATATGTGTAATTGCATTTGTGGTTAATATTGTAGCCATAGTCTATGGAAGTTCACTAACCCTACAAAAATATATTACGTGTAAGATAGTGTTTGCATACAATTGGCAGATGTTCTTGTTTCAGAAAACATATACCTCAACATATTGTCGAGAATAAGAATACACAAGTGCCGGAGCACATCATTTTCAAAAAAAAAATTGTGAGGAGCAATATTTTTCCTCAATATGTACTATAAGATCTATTCAGTAAAATTAGTTCTATGAAGATCAATATGCACAATGGTGCTACAATGTAAACATAATATATAACAACTATATTCAACATTGAATATATCAAAGGGTTTCAAAGAAGCATACATATGACTACGATACTTCACGTAGCTAAATGTTGCAAGAGTGAATATTTAGAATGATGATCAAATATATCATCATTTTGAGTAGCGTTGCAATATATATTTGTTAGACTTAAGGTTATAGTTCAAGATAATATTCAAAATAAGGGGACACAAGTATTACAATAAGTTATATTCATTAAAATTAGAACTATAAAGATCAATATGTACAATGACATTACAATGTAAACATAGTATATAACTAAGGTTTCAAATATAAGGTCAACCACTAAATCCATTTCGCTCTACATATAACTATTTTTGCATCTTTATTTAATTTCACAAAAACATCTAATTTGTATCATACTAGCAATCTCGATCAACATATTGAAAAAGTAACTAACTTCCAAGAAGTTAATTGAACTTCTTAGACCATATATCACTCAATAAAGCTTGGAATTCGCTTTAGTTCAAATGCATTGGCCACTCCATAATATTGACAGTACTTTAATTCACGCAGGAAACCATAATATAGCTCGAGAGCTTCGTAGGTTGCATGAAATTTTTGAACAACTTCTTGTACCAATTCAACTTCATGATCCTCCACATCATATACATTTTTGCTTCTTTGCATAGCTTCTTCAAAAATTTCACGGCAACTTGTCAAGACATTGTTTGAAAAAGAATCAACATTGTACTGAGGGAAACCCAACCAATCCACAGATGTTGAGTTAGTTGCTAATAGAGGTAGCTCATGGGTTTGTGGTGAGGGTGTACTAGACGCAAAACCACTGCTTGAAATAGTAATAACATCTTCAGGTGCTCGTGCATTAGCCATATCCTGAAACTATAATTCAAAATAGCAATACTAATATTAAAAATAGTTGTCATTAACAAGGGCATAGGTATTCATACAACTACAGAGTGTAAGTGTAAGTTTATTTTATATTATATAATAAATTAATATAATATTATTTTGTAATTATAATAAATTATTATGAAAGATGTAAAAACTAAAATTTCTTTGACAGTTTTTGGTTTTTTAATTTTTACGAATTTTTAAAATTTGCTATTAACTTTTAAAATAAGTCTAAGAGGCTGTATGATTTTTTGTTTTGATGGACTATTTTTAAATGAAATAAAATTTTAACGGTATTCATACAACTACAGAGTGAAAGTGTAAGACTTTTAAATTATTAATTAATATCAGAAATTATTTAAATTGTATTAAATACTATATAGTAAATTAATTTAATATTATTTGGTAATTATTAAAAAATATAAATTTTAGTTAATAAATATAATTAAATTTGTAAATTATGTATAGATGCAATAAAAAAATTTAGATTAAATTAAACTTAATATGGTTGTTGAATAGAAATTTAAATCTATTCTTAATTCACTTTAGAATGTGATTATTCATTAGAAGATTGTGAGGTTATATGAGCCTTAAGAGGACTTGACCTCATAATATATGAATATTTAGGAATAAATAATCAAAGTAGTATCTTCATAGTCATAAGATCTAGTGTGAAATTAAACAAAAAATGACTATGTACAACTATAGAATGAAAATTTTCATTAACAAAATGAAATAATGATAAAGACGCAACATGTTTCTTAAATCTAATATCAATTTCCACTATTATTCAAATTTTAAAAAATATTAAGAATAAATTAATAATAAATATATGTATTTTTTTTGGATATATGTTGAAAAAAACATTTAAAGACCAAAGGATAAAAACCTAAAACTATTAATAGCACATCAGCCTATTAAATAGAAACGTGCATTTCCTTGGAACTTACTCGATCGCATCAACCTATTAAATAGAAACACGTATTTTGTAACCATTACCTTATTTATATTTATTCCAACAGGACTATGGCGTTTGGACAGATGGTGAGAGGATTGACTTTGCTAACTGAAATAACTTGACCAACTATACTCTGCATGTGTATATAAATATAATCAGTTTATTTCGATTAACATTGAAGCCAGGGCTTAAATTTGATGGTTGACCTTTCCTGTCAACAAATTTTTTAATGACAGTTATCTATTCAAAGGTGCCTTTAAAACATTATGATATACCTTAGTGTAAGTAAAATTATATATATATCATTATAATTCTATATAAATTTTGACACTCTATCCAAAATCTCTTCTTTCATCTGATACAATCTTCTTAAAATTTTGATTGTATTTTACGGCAAAAATCTCTAAATACAATCTTCTTAAAATTTTGATTGTATTTTGTGGCATAAGTGTTGGCGAACGAAGACACAACCAACCGTGAAAGAAGCTGATACAGATGAGATTTTGACGATGGTACCTACCCAATGCATGAAGCCTGACTGCTGATAAATCCCTCGCAGCCTTCATTAATTCTTCTAAATATAGGTGGAAGAAAAAGAATCGACTAAAATAACAAGAATAATTCAGAGTGTCTATTCAATGAAAAAGTAGAGTAAATCTTTTTAATATTTCGTACTCTCTATTCAGTGGAAAAGTAGGGTAAATTTGTTATTAGCATGCCCACTCGATACTTCTTGTGATATGTTAAATTAAAATTATTTGCCAAACTCTTTATATTAAAACATGTCACTTTTATATTAAACATCACATTAAGAATAAAATACTGTAATTAATTATTCAAAAAACTTTTTCTGTGCAACATGAAATTCTAGGGGTTTCTCCTATTATAGGCTTTGACGGCATTGAAATCCATGGATCCCATGGATACCTAATTGACCAGTTCATGAAAGACACTATAAATGACAGGACAAATCTCTATGGCGGAAATTTGGAGAATTGTTGTAGATTTTCTCTTGAAGTCGTGGAAGCAATGGTAGATGAAGTAGGAGCAGAATGCGTGGGCCTGAGGTTTTCTCCCTACTCAGACTATTTAGATGCCTACGACACAAATCGAGAGGCCCTGGGGCTTTACATGGCGGAGACCTTGAATAAATACAATATTGTGTACGCCCATTTTGTAGAGGCAAGGCATGGAAAGGGAGTTGGAAAGGACAGGACCGTCATTCCCATGAGGAAACTTTCAAGAGTACTTTCATGGTAGCAGGAGGTTATGATGGTGATGAAGGGAATAAAGCTATTTCAAGTGGCAAGGCGAAAATGGGTAAATTTTTAGATTTTAAATAATAGCAACTATTATTGCAACAAATTTAACCTATGAGACATCGAAGGCTTACTTATTGCACTGGATACGCATTACAATGGAGTAAAACACAACTAAAAAACTAATAAATTCACTAAAAAGGTAGCAAGTGAATCACCTCAAGTTTCTTTCTTCACCAATGCTCTGGTTCTGCATGCTTCTTCACCACTGAGAGTTTTAAAACACAGCCAAATCTCATCCAACTAAGAGCCATTTAAGGTTGCTCAAGGTTGCTTCACATTTATTGGATGGAGTGAGTTTTGGTGGCCTATTAAATGGCAAGGCAAGCATGGAGACAACAAGAAATGTTGTGAAACGACGTGGCCACACTGGGAGCCATACCTTATGGCGATAGGGATGATGATGCATCCAATGAATATTTAATGCTAGTAGTTCGTTGTATAAAATATATTTGAATTCCATTCTATTCATTTCCTCCCAAGCTTTCACATGTAAAATTATGTGGGGTGAAGCCACAATAGTGGTTTACAATTGAACTGAGAAAGGAAAACTCACAGAACATGAATGCATGGAAAAAATATTAATTTTAGGGGTTCGTACGAACATACTAGTTCGACCAAACCCATTAGGGGTTCGCTAGAACCTGGGTTTGGTCGAACCCTTTTAATGCTTTCCCTCCAAAAATGCCAACAAAAACCCTTATAAAAGGGGGGATCGAATGAACCATAGTTTGAAGCGAACCCTAGGGGTTCGCGTGGGTTCGAACCCCTAGGGGTTCATTCGAACCTCCCTTATTCCTCATCCCTCCTCTGAGACACAAAAACCACTGAATTTTGGCACTTTGGAGCTCGGTTGATGATGAAAATGGATGAATATTCACAAACCAACTGGAATCAGGTAGTCCTCAGAACAAGCTATCCAACGAATATAATCTTAATATGTTTTGGTTTTATTATGTATTTGTTTTTTAGTTTTTTTAAACATAGGATTTTCATCAAAATGAATGTCTATGTTCTTACGTACATGTGGAAAAATAGTAGATTATCAAAACAAAAATTTGAAAAATATGAGTGCACCGGATATTGAAGTCCTTGATCCAACCAAAAAAAAGAATTTCGATATATACAAAAAAGTTATGTGTTATACGGTCGTGCTATGTCTGAAATGTAATTGGTTTGACTTCAAAACTTGATTAAAGAAAAAATATTCAATAAAAAACTATCTAACCAAGTGGAAGCACTAGATATCAGAGTTATGAATCTAAATTCAAAAGAATTATAATTTTATCCTTAATGGAAAAAAAATTATGTATTATACGGTCTGTGTCACTTTTGAAAAATGTTGTATTTTGAAAAAAACTAGTTTTCATGGGAGATGGAAAAAGAAGTGTAAAATGATTCCAAAAATTTTGAAAAAAATATTTTTAGAATCTATAGAAAATATGTGATGAGACTCTAGTTTGCATTATCTTCAAATTCTTCATGGTTTAGCCGCTATAGCTGCCCGAATGTGAAGATTTAGTTAAAAATAATAATTTCAGTGTCTAGTTTGGCCAAAAATTGTAAGCCACTATTGTGGGATCACCCAGCGATGACCTGGCTGTGGGGGCACTGCTAAGTAAAATAATTTGTAGAAATATGGCTCCTAAATCCCCCATACGCATATGGCCACCTGGCTATCACTACCATGTAAAACCCCTTAAACTAGGGTGTCGCACGCTTGAAAGGATGAAACGTCTTGTCAGACTGATTAAAACAAAACCACATTTGTTGGAGAATGTTCATCAATCTCGGAAGTTCTACCAACTTGGAAAACGTGATAAATGGGATGAGCTAAATTAAACAATTCGCCTTTAAAATTTTGCCACTACACCTTCAAAGATGAAGATAGGAAATTCGTGGGGTTCCCCATACCAATTATTAGTGGTGTTTTCAGTCTTTTTGGTGGAGTGGTTACACGAATAAAACCAATGGACACTACAGCGTATTTAATAGTTTTTATGTAGATGGAAAAAATGCCACTATAATGTTTGTGGGGTTCCCGCCGACGTCAGACTGGGGGAAATGCCGGTGGGGTTCCCCCACATAAAAAATCCTATCAACTAATTAACATAAGTTTAGATCTTGGTTTGATAGGGTTGGACAAAGAATCGTCTCATAACTAAAATTGAGTGAGACATGGAAATACAACTAGCCTCATTTTCCCAAGTCAAATAGTCTCTAATTAATAACTCAAATTGAGTGAGACATGGAAATACAACTAGACTCATTTACCCAAGTGAAATAGTCTCCAATTAACCACCAATGGGAAAAACTTGTGCCCACACACTTAGTTAAAATAGCAACCATTGAATAAATCAACATAATATCAAGATATTATATATATATATATATATGTATGTATGTGTATGTATGTATATGTATATGTATATGTATATGTATATGTATAATATATATATGTATGTGTATGTATATACACCCATACAACCCATACACATATATAGTATGGATGTATACATATATATAGTAATGGTATATACATATATATAGATGTATAGAAATATATATACATATACATATGTGCATATGCATACATACATATGCATGAATGCATGCATACATACATACATACATACATACATACATACATACATACATACATACATACATATATACATACATACATATATATATTGAAAATAGTAAAGAAGAAAAATTGCTAGATTTCAAACAAACAAGTTACAACATACACATCTCATAAGAGATAGTTGGGAACATTAGTGGCAATACAAAATATCATCAATATCTAAATCAAAATTTGAATGCAAAACCAAGGAGAACAATAAGACACATAAGCTAATGTAGCATTGTGGTAGGAATATGATGTCCACTATCACTTTGTCCATAAGATGGTTGTAGGTGGTAGAGTCACAATATACAAGGATGACACTTTGGTTAATATTGTGGAATTTTCCACTAAGTGAATAATCACATATAAGTTTTGAAGTACAACTAGACTCATTTACGCAAGTGAAATAGTCTCTAGTTAACCACCGAAGGGAAAAACTTGTGCCCACACACTTAGTTAAAATACCAACCATTGAATAAATCAACATAATATCAAGATATTTTAGATATAAAATCCCTAACTATAGATCATCTCATAAAGTTTATAATATTGAGCCAAGTATTACAATGACTAATTTTATATATATCTATATATATAATATGTATATATATGTATACATGCATACATACATATATATCTCTTTGTGTGTGTGTATATATGTATATATGTATGCATGTGTATATACATCCATAAATATATATAATTAGTCATTATAGATCAATATATAGTAATGATATAAACATATATAGATGTATATATATACATATATACATACATACATATACATCAATATATAGTAATGTTAAATATAAATATATAGATTTATATATATGCATATATATATATATACATATATACATGTCCGTGCATATACATACATACACACACACATATATTGAAAATATAAAAGAAGAAACATTGCTAGATTTCAAACAAACAATTTACAACATACACATCCTGTAAGAGATAGTTGGGCACATTAAATTGGCAATACAAAATATCATCAATATCTGAATCAAAATTTGAATGCAAAACCAAGGAGCACAATAAGGTACATAAGCTAATGTACCATGGTGGTAGGAATAAGATGTTCATTATCACTTTGTCCATAATATGGTTGTAGGTGGTAGAGTTACAATATAGAAGGATGATACTTTGGATAATATTGTGGATTATTTCACTAAGCCAATAATCACATATAAGTTTTGTTGGTGTAGATCTAGGCCATGCATCTTTCATCTTCTAGCAGTTTATTCATCATTTTTAATTTTTTTATTGTGTCTTTGAGACATGGAAATACAACTAGACTCATTTACCCAAGTGAAATAGTTTCGAATTAACCACCAATGGGGAGAACTTGTGTCTACACACTTAGTTAAAATATCAACCATCGAATAAATCAACACAATATCGAAAATTTTGATAAATAAAATCATGAACTATAAATCATCTCATAAAATTTATAATGTTGAGTTAAGTATTATAATGACTAATTGTATGTGTATGTATATTTATTTGTGTGTGTGTGTGTGTGTTGTGTACGTGTGTGTATCAATGTTGGCCTCCTACAATGGTTTCATAACTAATCCTTTACAACCATGATTCAAAGATTGGACATCTAACCTGAATAACTATTCAATCATCATGAAGGTGCATTTAACTTGTCAACCTATGAACATGAACTTGAAATTGGTCAACATAGTATGTACACTAGGGGATCAAGTAGTCATTGCATTCTACAGCTAAGAAACACAATACTGAAAGTAAATTGCTTAAAAGGAAATAAAGCAAATGTTGAACATCAATCAAAAACTATGCTAAGCTAAAATACAGAGCAAGAATGAAAATCTGAGAGACAAACAAGAGACTAATCTCTCTCCCTTGGCTATGGAAACAATCACATAATGAAATTCTAGTGGTTGCAAGAATAGTCAATGCCAGATTTCTAACTAAGTACTAAACAAAAAGTAATACTAAAATAATTCTAAACTAAGAAGATGGATTACTCACCAAGTGGGCCCCCTTTGATAAGTATCCTCTAAACTAACAAGAACTCAAATGCTCGAACTCAGAACTTTATTTTATTCATTATAAATCATGCATACAAAAAGAGTAATGTATATGTATCACTGAAACTAGAGAATGACAGTACAATATCAAATTGTGCAACTTCCGAAGAAGGAGCTTCAAATCATTATTTATACTATAGCTAAACAAGGCAGTCAACTCCATGACTAGGAGGATGCCATTTAGGAAAAATAGGTAAAAAGTGGAGCAATGGCAGTTACGCATGCAGGGAATCTGGTCAAACATGCAAATCAAGCGCAGATCCACTACAACAGTAATTCCAATGCATGCTCGGTCATTAAGGTCCACTACAAGGTGGTTACGTTTAGTTGCATGAAGAATCTTTGTTGTCAACTTCCTTTGACTTAGAGAGATTCCTCAGCTGGACGTTATGGTGAATGCCTAGCTGGTGGTGTCTTCCTCAACTTGGCATATTAAATCTACATGTCAAGGTCAGTATGCACAATAAATGCACATCTATAACCACTCTAAGAAACATTCATTAATCACATGTGAAATCAATATAGATAACCCTCATATTATGCCAAATATCATTAAAGCTTGTAGAGATAAGATAATATCAAATGTCAATGGTTTGAGGGAAACATTATGCCAATACCAACACTTAACCATTAAATTCCATGACATCTCTAAGTAAATAGACTATAGATTCTACCCAAAACTAAACCAAAAACTAGGCTCATCACTCCCCTCAACCTAACATTTTGTTGGTCCTCTAGCAAGGGAAGAGTTGTTCTTCTACATGGTCAAAGCTTTGAAATTTTCAACTGAGAGTTGTCTGACATCAGTGGCTGTAGTATGCAACTTAGGATCCTAATAGAATCCTCCCAATCTGTCAAACCTGTTCCATCTCTGCCTCTCTACAGCAATGTCATACTGGTAGAATCTAAAATTATGGGTTGCTGAAAAGTCAGGGGAATCCAAGACCATCTCTGAGTTCCCCCAATCTAAATATGCCTCTCAAATATATTTAATGCTACAACATAGTTGTGGATGGAATGAGGCTCAGTCTATTTTAGCTCATTAGTCAAACTATTCCATCTTTGTGATAAACATCTCCTCACGGTTTCCTCCTTTTTTGTTGTCTTTACCTGATACTCAGTCTAAACTATCTCAATCCAAGGCATAATCCTATTTCCATAACTTGGTCTGAGCAGCATTCTATGCCATTCTCTATAAATATCCCTTGGGTTGCTTGATTCAGCTCTAACAGGTAGAGAGATATGAGACTCCAATTGTTTATAAGCACCATGTTGTTATCCCCAACTAATCTCATTTTTCACCCAAGACATGAATGCTCTCAATTGAACATCCCCAACATACAACAAGGGATTCCAATCATTGTCCTTTGTGACAGCATAATTATGTGAATAAAATTCATGTAGAAAATTCTTCATTTCAGGTGAGGCAATCTTATAAGCATTGAAAAATGAAATAGGGGTATCAATAGAAGGATTCAAACCCGAGGCAAGTCTTGACATATTAAAAGAGAGATAATTCTCTTTTAAGAGTAGAGCATAGACCCTCGGAGGATCTCTACATTCTAGAATCTTTGGCGCCAAAGCTACCATATCATCTACCCTCTGCTTCAAGGTGGAAATTTATGCATCTTTGTCCTCAATCTCTTCATCCTTCTTTTGAATTTCCTCCTTCAATTTCTGTTTTTCCCTTTTCCATTCTTCCTCGCTTCTTTGTATCTCTTTCCATAAATTCAAAATTTCTACATGTACTGTAAAACTAGGAGGATTATGAATGCCTATCAGTCTTTTTATTGATGGCGGCTCCTCATATGGCACTATTTGCATGGACTTAGTCTATCCAGTTATCTCTAGCTGCAAGGGTGTTGTTTCTTCTTCCTTTTGTTGTAGGGACTCTTCTTCTTGTTGTGGTTGCAAGAACTCTTGCTCTGGTTCTGGTTGATGTTGCAGGATCTCTTGCTCATGTTGTAGGACCTCTTGCTCATGTTGCAGGGATTCTTGATTTTCCTCCAATTCTTTTGCAATGCTAGCAAGATAGGCCGGTGTTATATTTGTTTCTCCCCTAAATATGTCTTCTTCTTCTTCAACATGCTCCTGCTCCATTGGAGCTCCAAGGTCCTTAGGTGAGGTCTCACCAAGTTTAGAACTTTCTTGTAGAGGTGTACCAATCGTAGGCCCGACTGGTCTTGATTTCTTGGGAGGTCTCTCATGTTTTCCTTTAGCTGCAAGATGAACTATATCATCCTTCCTCTTCTTAGAACTTGGCACTTTTCTTTCTACAGGCTATGTTTTAGCCTTCCCTTTTCTCATTTCTACCTCTCTCTACTGTGCCCTAGTTTTCATGAGGGTTTCAAGTGGAACTTCATCATCAAAATTAAAGGAAGAGCTTTCTTTTTCTGAGTGCTTTGTTCCATAGGAACTAATTTCTATAGCTTCTTCTGCTGTAGAAGGATTCACACTAGAGCCAACATCAGAAGTTGAAGCACTAGGAATGACTTTAGTCGTGCTTACTCTCTTGCTAGACCTACGAGATTGAGGTATAGCCCTAGGTGGAAAGTGCTTAACATTGGCAAACTCTTCCTGATAATAATTTTGATCAACATTGATAAACTCTTCCCAGGTCATTCCAAATACATCATGCAGAGACTTTTCAACTAGATATTTAATCAAGCAAAGGTGGGAAATAGAATTATCCCTACCTTTTTGGGTCTCGACCGCCATGATTGAGAGAATATTGTACAACACATTGGGCACATTCATCCTCCTTTCATGCCTCATGTGATTCAAAATCTTGAAGTGGACAAAATGAAAAATTGGTTCGCGACTCTCAAAAGTGATGTATTTGATAACATACAAAACTATCTGCTTCCATGGCTCAGGCAAAGACATTCTCTTTACACCATGTTTATCTATGCTCAATGGGGGGTCGTTTGGCTCTATGAATTCAGCCCTGGCATCTCTGGAAGTAGGGTAATTTTCACCATTAGCAAGCAATCCTATAACCTCTACAATTCTTTCCTCTGTTGCCACAACTTCTAACCCTTTTACTGTGGCTTTTCCTTCTGAAAATGTCTGGGAAAATTCAAGGGCAATGCCTTCATCAAAACCATCCAAATTTAAAAAGTAATCTATCCATCCATAGTTTTGAAATTCGGCCAGGCATTGTGCATCCTACAGTAAAATATCATGCACCATGGGTTCATTTCGAATTAACCCACCTCCCATTGTCTGTAATCAAAAAAATGCTCTGCAACTTCTTTTCTTGTAATTCCCCTTCTTTCCTGCAATTCCCATCTGAAAATGAAATGCACCTCCTTGCAGTGTCTGCTAAATTCCAGAACCAACCTCCTAAATTTCTAGTGCCAGTTTCAACTAAATTTCCTTTCTTTTGTTTTTCCTTTTTTCTTGCAACTCAAGGTTATGACAGGGAAATAATGGCAAGAAAAGGAGTGATAAAAAAAAATTATGATAGGAAGAAATGGAAGATGCAACTATTGTCACTTCACGCATGCAAGTTGTCCTTCCACTTGGATTTCAAATCAGCTCATTTTTAAATTTTCTGGCGTAGCCTAATATGATTTGACACATGGGAAATAAATTCACAAAATATTTGCATATTTTTCTTTCCCCTCCCCCCAACCTAAATTTGGACATGTGTTTGCACATGTGAGATGGGAGTGGTGATTGACGAGTAATGGTGGAATTTATGTGAATACCTTTACTAACGTACAATGATTAAATGAACACACTTAAAAGATGATTAAAGATAGCAATTAATGCACACATACCTGAATGTGTGAAAGATTTGCTGCAAAGATCACAAACAAAGTAACACTCACCTTGTTGGAGAATAAATTGAGCAAATAATGAAGATGAGGTGGAATGAAGTGATGGAAGAGAGAGCAAGGTGATGATGGATGGGTGGATGGGTGAATGACAAAGAAATGGACTTCCACATAAGTGAAAGTCTTTATTATGAAAAGTATGTACCTCAATTAGGTTGAAGGAGGGACACTAGTTCCACCACATTTGGCTACATGAAGCTCTTAGTGTTGGGTGAATTGTTGCAGGAATTCTTCTTTAGAAGTTGGCTTATGGTATAATCTAAGGTGATGATTGTTAACAAGTAATTTAAACCTAATAGGGTCAATGGTGGTGAGCTGAACAACTCCATTAGGAAAGGTCTCTCAACAACTTCATATGGTCCTAGCCACCTTGTTTGCAATTTTCTTGCATTGTCCTAGTATCTTGAATCATAGAGCAAGGCCCAATCTCCTGGTTTGAACTTCTTTTCCTTGATAAATTTGTCATGCCACTTGATCCTCTGATTTTGCACTACTTTTGTATGATCCAGTGTTTCTCTTCTTATCTCATCTAAAGCATTTAACTACATGATTCATTCTCTATATGCTTCAGAAATATCCATCCCTAAATCCACTACAATTCATACAGTCTTATATTAAAATTCAACTAGAATCATAGCTATCTTTCTGTATAGCAACTCAAATGGGGTGAAGCCTGTAGTTGTTGTCTAGGTTGTCCTATAGGCCCAAATAGCTTTTGGTAATCTATTTTCCCAATCCTTTCTATGAACACCTACAGTTTTAGTCAAAAGGGCTTCAATTTCTCTGTTGGTCATCTCAACTTGGCCATTAGCCCAGGGGTGACAAGGAGTAGACTTTCTATGCCTTATATTGTACTCATTCACTAGTGTTGCAATAAGAGTTGATATTGATTGTGGCCCTTGATCAGTCACTATTTCTCTTGGGTCTCCATATCTTGTGAAAATCTCCTCATAAAGAAACTCTGCAACCTTGTTATCTCTTGTGTGCTTCATGGCCTTAACTTCTACCCATTTTGTTACATAATCAGTGCATACCAATATATAAGACTTACCATTTGATGGAGGGTCAATTGGTCCCACAAAATCCAATCCCCACTTGTCAAAGGGTGTGATTACTATATAAGGGAAAAGTGGCATTTCATTAGATCTGGTTGGTCTACCCATTCTTTGACATCTATCATATTTTTTGGTATACCTTCTTGCATCCCTGTGGAGTGTTGGCCAGTAATATCCTGTGTTCAAAACCTTAATTGTTGTCCTCTTGGTTGCAAAGTTCCCTCCACATGGTTCATTGTGACATGCATGAAAAATTTCATATGTCTCATCTACTCTCACACATCTTCTCATGACATGGTCAGGTCTAGTATAAAACAAATATCTAGCAATCCAAGAGAAAGGAAAAGATTTTTCAATGAGTGCCCTTTCCTCTTTTGGGGAGAAGTGAGAAGGAACCCTATCTGTAACCAAGTAATTGTCTATGTCAGCATACCAAGGTATTTTTACACTGAGAGAGAATAGATTCTCATTAAGAAAAGAGTCATCTATGGGTTGATTGTCTTCTGATGTAGTTAGCCTTGAAAGAAAATCTACAACAACATTGGTCTTTCCTAGCTTATACACAATGGTTATATCAAACTCCTGCATCAATAATAACCATCTTTCCAACCTACCTATGATCAAAGGTTTATTCATGAGATATCTAATAGTTGCATGGTTAGTGTGTACAAATATTTGGTATCTCGTTATTTAATTTCCGAATTTTTTCAACGCATAGATTACTGCCAGCACCTCTTTCTCTGTCACTGTATAATTGATTTCAACTCCTTTCAATTTTTTGCTGACAAAGTAAATAGAATTTTCAATAGCTCCCTCTTTCTATCCTAAGACCACTCCTATGGCATAATCTGATGATTAGTGTGGATTTGGAAAGGAAGCTCCCAATTGGGTCCCTTGAGTACATGAGCATGATTCAAAGCTACCTTCAAGTAAAAAAAATGCTTTGTCACAAGCTTCAGTCCACTAAAATTCAGCATCTTTAGTGAGAAGGGTATACAATGCTGATGCTACCTTGTTGAAATCCTTTATGAATCATCTATAATATCCTACAATTCCCAAGAAACTCTTAACATCCTTCTATTTTGCAGGCATAGGAATATTTGTGATTACCTCAATTTTTGCAGGATCTAGTTGAATTCCCTTGTGCGAGATGTAGTGTCCACGAGCTACGCCCTCTTGCATCATCATGAAACACTTTTCACTATTATGGAGAAGTTTTGGTCTTCACATCTCTGTAGGACTCTCCTGAGATTCTCCAATGCTTGAAATAAATCAACACCATAAGTGGTGAAGTCATCCATATCAATCTCCATTAAATCATGAGAAATGTCTGAGAATATGCTAATGACTGCCCTCTAGAAAGTTGCAGGTGCATTTCACAAGCCAAATGGGAGTACCAAATAGGCATAGGTCCCCCATGGACAGGTAAATGTGGTCTTCTCATGGTATTTTAGTGTAATTTGGGTCTGGTTGTAGCCGCTGAATCTATCTAGAAAAGAGAAGTATTGCTTTCCTACAAGTTTTCCCAAAACTTGATCAATAAAGGGTAAAGGAAAGTGATCCTTCTTGGTGGCAGCATTAAGTTCCCTATAATCAACACAAACTCTTCATTTCCCTCCTTTCTTGAGAACAATCACTAATGGAGACACCCAGTGACTATCTGAAATGGGGTAGAAAAATCCTGCATCTATCAATTTCTGTAGTTCTCCTTTCACAATTTCTCTTAGTATAGGGTTAATTCTTCTTTGTGTTTTTCTTACTAGAGTGCAATCATCTCTGATATAAATTATGTGGGTAAAAATTTTAGAATCCAGTCCCTTCATATCATGATAATCCCATGCAAATGCATGCTAATGGGCCCTTAATAGGTTTGCCAATAACAATTGTTGATCTTCATTCAATTTACTATTAATATTTAGATATTTTCTCTCTAACACCTAGACTTGTGTAGTTAACTCTATCATGACTGCTTCATTAATACATGGTACCTTTAGTTCATATGGAAGCAATGTATGGAACATACGTGTTGCTGCAGGAAGTCTGTCTGCAAGAATAGTGGCTGTAGGAAGAGTGGTTGCAGGAAGATCATCTACAAGAAGAATGTTTATAGGAACAATGGCTGGAAGAAGAGTAGGAAAAAGTGTCCTGACTGAAGTAGATGATGATGCTTCCTCCACTTCATAATGGTTCTAAATGAGATTAGCCAACACTTCATCTTCATCTTGGAGCTGTATGAAAGAGATATTGCCTAGCATCATAAGTTGTGCCACATAATTAACTTCCCCAACCTCTTCACCAACTTGTGGCCATATAGAATCTTCATCATGAGATGGCTGAGTAGGTGGATAAAGAACAAAAAATTTAGTACTCCTTCCATCTAAAATGGTCATGTCACCGAATCGACATCCAATATATGCATCTGCAATTGTCAACCAAGGGCTTCCAAGAATGATGGGATACCTGCCTAGTGTATCCTTAAGACGAAGAATCATTAAATCTGTTAGGTATTCCCAAGAGTCTACAACTACCATAAGATCCTCGACTACACCATCAAGCTTAATAGTATAGCTATCAACAAGCTGCAGAATAGTAGGAGTAGATCTCATGCTTGCAATGTTTAGTTGCTACATGATGTCTTTGGTCATTACACTGATTTTTGCCCCTAAATCAATCAAAGCATTCTTTACTTGGATCTCGTTTATGACAAATAATACCACAGGACTTCCTAGGTCATTATACTTGGGAATAGTCACTTTTCGTAGCATGATATCAACTAGCTAGCCCACCACATGAACTATAGTTAGGTCTCTCTTCTTCCTTCTTGGATTCTTAATACAATCTTCCTAGATAACTTTTCCATAGATTAGAACATCCTTTATGGCTTGAAATAGGGGTATCTGAACACATATATGTTTTTTCTGATCCAGGATGTCAAAATTGGTATCCTCCTTTTCTTCTTTCTTCATGGCAACTTCCAACCTCTGAGGGAATGGTGGTTCTTGTTCAGTCTGCTTGACTTGAATTGGATTAGGATTTTTAGGTGCATTTGGCTGAATGGGACCATTCAGAGTCTCCTCCTCCTCTTCCATAGGAAGCTCAGTGATAATGGGCTTGGAAGGGCCTGGTACAGTGGTTCCTAAATGTAGGTGGATATCACTTACACTCACAACATATGCAGGGAAATGATTTGAATCAACAAAGTATGTAGGTTGTTGATGTGGTTTGTTATTTGGATTGGGTGTAGGTTGAGCTAGTATCTGAGTGGGTTTAGGTGCATTTGAGCTTGGATTATCAAGTGGAGGCATTAGAGCAGGTTGTTGGAGCTAAGAAGGTGGCTACATGTAACTAGTTATCTAAGTAGGCCATTGTTGTCCTCCTCTCCATTGATTTGTTTGCTTCCAATTTCCTGGAGGTGGTTGCCATTGCCCTTTAAATTGGTGTCAATTCCCCTAAGGTTTCTACCACTGAGGTGGAGAACTCTAATGGATGGGCTAAGACTTTTAAGGGTTACTCCAAGGTTGTGGTGGATATCCTCCATAACTAGGTGGATATGGGAGCTGCCATTGGTTACCAATGAATAAGAGTTAAAATATAGTCCAGCATAGGATAGTGGATCTTGTGGCATACCTTGTCTTTGAGCCCAAGACTGTGTACAACACAGTAGACTTGGTCTTCTTCAATCTGAATTGGCTTGAACTCAGGTGGAATCTGCTTGTTTTCCAAGTTAGCTACCATCTTACATCTACAATCCTTCTTTTTTCTGCATTGGGGACAATACTCTGTCAACATCATCTCTACCTTCTCTTGCTTCTTTATGGATTGAATTGTATCTAGCTAAGTAGCTAGATTGTTGATAATATCTTGCTTGAATTCTTCTAGCAAATGAGCTATCTCCATTCTTGAAACCCCACCGGTAGTTGACTTACCCATGGAAGATTGATAAGCTCTCCCTTTCTTTGAAGCTGTCCTAGAGTACTTATGGCATATTTTCTTGATATCCTCCCAAGGAACTTAGGAGATATCTCCTCCTACCATGAGATCCAAGGCATCAGTGCAACTATCATTGATTCCTCTCAGGAAAATATTTTTTTGTGAGTCCTCATTAAGTGCATGGTGTGGGGACTTTTGCAAGAAAAACAAGAACCTTGCAATGTAATCTTCCAAGCTCTGATCTTCCTTTTCCTACATCCTAAAAATTTCACCTCTTCTCATGTCACTACCCCTATAGTATTCGTTGTATTTCTCAATGAATTTTGTTTTCATGTATTCCCAAGTTTCCATAGTATCTCTACCTAGGCTCATGAACCATCTTAATGCAACCTCTTTCAAAGTGGTGGGAA
>VDFB02027756.1:42108-66752 GCA_007258455.2 Sequoia sempervirens | reverse complement strand
TGATAGACACAAATAAACCATGATCTTGATCAAGTGATTATATATATATAATGTTAAAATTATATAAATATTTACAAATTCAATCAATATAAACACATATAATGAACAACTTACCAATGGAAGATAATCATGCCCCCCTTCAACATGACCATGCTGCCTACAATGTTTCTCAGCTGTTGTGATTAAAAGTCATCTCGTCTTTAAGCCCTTGCAATTATTGCAAGGACAATAACATTTCCCATCACCCTTTCTTTTCAATCTAGCCCACAATCTATCAAGTGTCTTCATTTTGTTCTGGACTAATATTATCTGACATGATTTTTCTTTACCAAGCTTGACTATTTAGATCTTCAAAAAATATCAAACTCACACTTCAATAATTTTTATTCATAGACAGGTAACATAATCTAATAATTCTAATATTTTACACCAAAAAAATTTGGCATGCAACCACCCCTGCAAAAGAGAAGATAGTTTGAAGTTAATGACCCCAAAAAATACTTTAAAATGCTAATTCAAAAACTTATTAAATTCTAATTTTACTATGATTTCCAACCGCTAAGACTCCTAAAATCAGAATATTGAACTTGATCACAAACTTCCTACAACAATGGAGGTAGCGAGCTAGTAAAAGCAAGTGACCCATTCCTATGGAGCAATGAGTCGTAATCATCATTGCTAATGTCAATACAGATTTATCCTTTTAGTTAAAGATGCAATGTGTCACTTCTTATGACGAGCTTATCCTTAGGGCCCTCAACATTGAAAGAGCCTTAATAAAAAACAACAGAAGCATTGGTAAGAGTACGACAGGGTAATTCGTGAGAAACACGACATAAACAACAACTATAGCAGATTAGTGAGGTTGCAATACCGAAAATATTGAGACATTGTAGCTAATAACAAAATCTTGCAATCTAAAGATTGTAGCCAATAACAAGCACACTATGTAGCTTAGTGACATTTGTAAATGCAATCTACGATAAGAAGAATGATAGTCACTTGAGATGTGATAGTCAAAAGAGGTCGAAAGTAGTGGACAAGATAAAGCTCAAACCTTGCATAATAAAGTGGAGATTTTAACAGTGAGTTTCCTTACCCCCTTGCTGACCTTAAGGGTTTTTTAAATGCTTTTGGTAGTGTTAAACAAGGCAAATGAAATCAGGGAATGACTGTCCAAATGAAATAACAGTGGTAATCATAGGTTCAATGTTTCTTCTTAGCCATTAATGTATAAAGGAGGTAGTGGATTGCATGTTTGAGCAGTGTTTTGAGACTCATCAAAGATGTGAGAATAGTGAATAATACCTTGTGGACTGTGAAGTAGTGTCAATAAGGTTGAAGGATCTTAAGAACTACAATACCATGAAACAATGAGTCCCCTGTAGTAAGTAGGTAGTCTATAGGGCATAGTTTGATTTTATAGAAGGATGCTCATGAAAGGAATCTTCAAGTGATAATGAGTGAGTTGTTTGAGATTGCAGCTAAAGGTGCAATACCCAGTCTTAAAGGAAGTTAGCAAAGCAGTAAATGTACAAGAAAATCGAATCATACACAACAAACAATTCACAATGTTATCTTCCATAATGCCTTGATTTTGAAGACAAAAATCTCATTGTATCTTCATGATGAAAGTGGTGACCTTGATCGTCAATCACTGGAAACCGTGATTTTAAAACATGCTATTGTGCTTATGGAGGAAACATTTTAAGCAAGGCAGTGAGTGGTGGTTTGGAACAATGGAAGGTATGAAGGACTTGTTTTATATGCATACTATGCAGTCTAGCTTAAGACAACGTTCTTAGAAGAGATTGAAGGTGGATTATGGAACTCAAGGGTTACCATGAAAAGGATTAAAGCAAAGACTGAGATCTATTTAAAAGTCATGGTCATGAAGATATTAAAGATGTCACATGCAAAACCCTAGTAGCTGGAGTAATGAATACAGTGCCAAAGAGGATAGTGTGCTGGGGCAGATTTAGGAGATCTCCACATTATCTAATTATAGGGAAATACATCATTTATTTATTTTTTTAATTAAAATAAATCATTCTAAACCCTATATAGGATACATTGATACTTCAAAAGCCTCTGAAGGAATTTGAGATTATGCAAATATATGTCAAGTAACATTCATAAGGTTTAGAAAATCTTGATCACTCTCTAGAATAGCCCATTAAACATGGGTTGTGCTTGAATGCACTACATAATTGATATAACACAACCACTCTGCATATCAACCAGAGTTATAGGCTCTTTATTGCAGCAAGAGGTAATCACTCTTCGATCATGCTATAATTACATCCTAACCTGTTAAACTTGAGACAACCTGAATGCACCCAATGATGATTGACACCTACATTATACAACTTGAATTAACTACATTATATGAGTGCCTCTATTTCTATCACAACATAGCCACATTAAACTTGGGTCACACATGAATGCATCTTGTATTTGTTATAGCACAACTGTGCCAAATGACCAATAGAGAACTATGGATCACATAATTATAGTCACAAGAATATGTTCCATGGTTGTGATATTATGGCGATTCCACACAACAAAATCTGGACATGAAATTCTCAAAACCCTAAACCTCTAAAAATGAAATCTGATGAGATGTTGCTTTAAAATATGATTTTCAAACCTGGAACTACAAATTTGACTTCACAACTGAATTCTGCAAAAAGACAATGACTACCCTCAACCTGGTGATATGTTCTTGAATTTTTTCTGATTTTCCCAAGAAAATCGTCCTTAGTTCTCCACAAACTGTCTCAAGTAGAGCAAAACACTGTCGCAATAAATTAGGCGCGAACTCACTTTTCTTCATGTCGGCCACAATTTGATTTTTTTCTATTTTTCATGTTTGTCAAAAATTCGACGAAAATGATAGCCGACATTTCGATGAACCCCAGGTTCGTCGAAATTTTGACGAACGTCGGGTATAAACTTTCAAAAAATTGAAAATTACACTTGAAATTTTACAAGCACCCGATGAACATCAAATTTAACATATTTCGTCGGACAGTTTCGTCGGATTTTGCATTCAAATGTATTAGTGATTGATGTTCAGATTACTCAATGAGATAGATTTTGGAAATGGCTGAGAGTTAACTCCAAACAACTTGGGGTTAGCTTTTCAATCATCAATATTTATGGCCCGAATAATTCAAACCAGAAAAAGGTGTTATGGCAAGTACTATCAGCAATCTAGTAGGCTTTGAGGAGGAAAGGATGTTTACCTTGGGAGGGGATTTCAATGCTATTTTGAGTCCTTTTGATAAAATGGGTGGCTTATGTTGGGCTGGATAGAGTCAACAAGATTTCAGCGACTTTGTTTTGAATAATGGTCTCATTGAAATTCCTTTCAAGAATGGTGAGTTTACTTGGACTAATCAGAGGGGTGGCTTTATTAATATAGCTAAGAAGTTGGATTGTTTCTTGGTGGCTAGGAATTGGGTTGATCATCATTGTACATGTGAGGCCAAGATTATTCCTATTACTGGATCAAATCACTACCCCATAGGTCTGAGAATTCAAGAAGAGGCCACTCCAAATTGTTGTCCTTTTAAGTTTGAAGCAATGTGGTTCCAGATTGAAGGTTTTAAGGATTTGGTGGCTGGCTAGTGGAGAAATGCTTCAAAATGTTCAAGTAACAAAGCTTTTGTCTTCTTTAAAAACCTCCAATTCCTCAAGGATCAACTCAAAAAGTGGAATAGGGAGTCTTTTAAGAAGATATTTGTTGAGAAATTAAGGCTAGAGGAGGATCTAAATAGACTTCATTCAAAAGTAATTGAGAGTGGAATGAATGAGGAGGATTTTTCTTATGAAAAGGTCCTAAATAAAGAGTATTCTAAAATCTTAGCCCAAGAAGAGGTTTTATGGAGGCAAAAATCTAGAGAAACTTGGTTAAAAGATGGTGATAGAAACACTAAATTCTTTCACAATTCTGTTAAGGTGCGAAGATCTAATAACAGGATTTTTTCAATAAAGGATTCTTTGGGTAATGTTTTGAATGATGCTGATCAAGTCAATAAGGCAGTGGTTAGTTTTTTCTCGAAGGCTTTTGTTGATAGATCTGATGGGTTGTTGTCTGATCAAAACCTATTAGATGTGATTCCTAGGTGTATTTCTGAGGCTCAGAATGCGATGCTCATGGAGGTTGTTACTTTAAAAGAAGTTAAAAAGGCTTTATTTGACCTAGGCGGAGACAAAGCCCTAGGCCCAAATGGGTTTCCAACAATCTTCTTCCAAAAAATTATGGGATATTTTTTCAGAAGATCTTTGGGAGGTTGTGGAGGAATCGAGGAGGGATGGTTTTATTCTTAAAGACTTCAACAACACCTTCATTGCTTTAATTCTGAAAAAGCAGGTTGCAAATTCTTTTGATGACTTTAGACTGATTTCCTTGTGCAACACGGTCTACAAGTTAATTTCTAAAGTCATTGCCAATAGGTTGAAGAAGGTTCTGGAGTCGATGATATCTATTGAGAAGAGCGGGTTCTCTCTGAATAGATCCATTTTTGAAGGGGTAATTGTTGCACACGAAACCATCCACTCCATTCGCTTGGAAAAAATTGAGAGAATGATGGTCAAATTAGATATCAAAAGGTCCTATGATGAAGTTAACAGGGGATTTTTGTTGAAAGTTCTTGAGAAATTTGGGTTTTCTAAAGAATAGGTGGCCTAGATTAAGAGCTACATCAACACTCCGTGTCTTTCTGTGTTAGTGAATGGAAGTCCTCAAGGTTTTTTTGATTCAAACAAAGGAATTAGGCAAGGTGATCCTATATCACCATTTCTTTTCATTATTTTGTCGGAGGTTTTAGGAAGGCTTATTTCCAAGAAACGAAGTGTTGGTCTTTGGAAAGGCATTAAAGTTGTTGAAGGTATTGATCCCCTTTCGCATTTGCAATTTGCTGATGATACTTTCTTGTTGGGTGAAGAAACTTTTTGAGAAGCTCGCGTGATGAAGGAGACCTTAGATGCTTATGGTAAAGCATCAGGGCAATGTATTAATTGGAGGAAATCATAAATTTTCTTTTTTAACACCCCCATTCAAAAACAGTTGGAAATTTGCAGAATCCTTGGAATGGGATCATGAAATCTTCCTAATAAATTTCTTGGCATTCCCCTCTTTGGAGGGGCCAATAAATCTAGGGTTTGGAAAGATTTGGTGGATAGTTGTCTTAGAAGAATGGATGGTTGGAAGAGAAAATTGTTAACGGCTGCAGGGAGGATTTTAATGTTGAAATCTTTAATTTTAGTGATTCTGGTATACTCAATGATGTGTTTAAAGCTCCCTAAGAAGGTGATCAGAACCATTGGTCAGCAAATGCGTAAGTTCTTTTGGAATGGTGCAAGTGAGCAGGATAAAATTCCTCTTTTAGCGTGGAATAAGATTTGTCAATCTAAAGAAAAAGGTGGAGCTGGTTTGAGGGACTGGCAAGTCATGAATGAAGCTCTTGGTGCAAAGCTGGTCTGGAGTATTTACTCAAGTCCAGATCTGTTATGGGTGAAAATAATGAATGCTAAATATTTGGATTTTGCAAAGGAACATAGGATTCTCACAATTTGTAATCCACCCAAAGGTTTAGCCATATGGGATTTCATTGTCTCTTGTAGGCCGGTTATCACAAACCATATAACATGGCAGCTTGATAATGGCCTTAAAGCAAAATTTTGGGATGATTCTTGGGATGGGCTGCCAATTTTGCGTGAAAATGTTGATTTGCAGGAGCTTAGGGTTCTTTTTACATAGAGGTGGGGGGATAAGGTGTGTGATTATGTTGAATTGAAATAGGGTTCTTTTGGCAGGGAATGGGTGTGGAAGGAGGTTGATGGGGAAGGTTTATCAAATCAACAACTTGAAAGGATGAAAGAAATTCTTCAAGACAGGAAAGTGCTTTTGTCTAATTATGAGGACACAGTGATTTGGTGTGGGTCCGTGAATGGGGGCTACTCTATCAAAATCGGTTATCAATTGTTGGATAATCAAGATGGTGATTTATTTTGGGCCAAGAATCTCTATTGGAATAAGGATTGTTTACTGAAAGTTGGTGCCTTTGCTTGGCTTGCAATGAAGGGGAGGATTTTGTCAGGAGAGAGGAGAAAGAGACTAGGCTTTGTAGGGCCAACAAAATGTGTGATGTGTTAAGCTACTGAAGAATCATTGGATCACTTGCTTCTTCAATGCAAAATAGTAGCAAATTGTTGGGAGAGTCTGAAGATGAAATTAGGTTGGTATGGTCCTCTCCAGAAGACTCTAAAAGAGGTCTTTGAGGGTTGGCCTTCTCCTAATAAGAAATCTTTAGTTTCAAGTATTTGGATAATTAACCCGTCTATTGTGGTGTGGGAGATTTGGAAAGAGCAAAATATGAGGATTTTTCTAGACAAAAAGGAGTCTTGGAGTAGATTATTTAGTAGGATTGATCATTCGATTGAGGAAGTTGTAGGCATGGAAGCTTCGCAGTCTTTGGATTTAAAACTTCCTTATACCTTGGAAGATAGCAGATTGCAAAAAGCGTGGTCAGGAATTAAGATAAGGCCTCACCAAGGTGCAGATTTATCGACTGGTAAGAGGGCTTCATCTGAGGAAGTTTGTTGGGAAAATCCTTTAGTTGGGTGGCATAAGGTGAATTTTGATGGGGGCTTCCAAAGGGAACCCTGGTCCTTCAGGGGTTGGTGCGTTAATTAGAGATTGGCATGGGAATTTAGTTGCTTTTGGGGTGAAAAAGTTAGAAGATGGAACTAACAATATTGCAGAGGCAAAGGAAACTTTGCTAGGGGTTGGCCTGGCTCCAGTTATGGGTATTTGAAAATTACACCTTGAAGGAGATTCTTTGATTATTACACAAGCCATTGCAAATAGGGGTGCTAAGGCTTGGCATCTGTAGGGTTTAGTAAGGGCAATTGTGAAGGAGTTAGAATTTTTTGAAGATTTCCAAGTGAGTCATATATGTCAGGTGGGAAATAGAGAGGTGGATTGTCTTTCAAAGTGGGTTGTTTCTTTTTCCAGAGTAGGCGAATAAAAAATGGAGGACTTCAGGCTTGTGTAGTTAGGGGAAGATGATTGGTGTGAGATTTGAATTCTTTGGGGAAGTGTGTTGTTGTGGTGGTTTGATCTTATTTGCAAGAACACAGCCTATTGGAATGCTGTCAGTTTTTTCTTTAAATGTTGGGGGGTGAAATGGCTAGTTTGTTACTTTATTTATTTTATTTTCAATGGTATTGATGAGGTGGCAGGGAGCTGGTACGATGGTTTAATCATATTAAGGACTTGGGGTTGGCGGATGTCCTTGGGGTGTTGATGGAAAAGCTTTGTTTCTTTTTAACTGAAGTTGTGATGATGTTTTGGCTGCCGGAGTAGGATATTCATAAATGATGATCGGATGGGGTGGTTTTGAAGGTGATGCTCAGCACAAGTGGAGAGTCTTTTTAAGAAAGGCTAAATGTGGTAGTGCGTACCTTAGAAGTAGGTGCAAAGTTAGGTGTTAAGCTATCGCTTTGTGCTCAGAAAAGCAATGGAGGCAATGTATTCGTTTAAAACAAAGTTGCAACAAAAAGATTTTTTTGGTCCTGTCACTAAGTTCAGGCTAAAATTTCTGCTAAAATGTCCACATGATGACGTTGCCAAGGTGGTGCTGGAGGCTTTGGGTAAGCTCTTTATGGAAGCAACACATAAGGGCAGAATGAACATGGACATAACTTCCATGTTGTTTGCATGGGGTCTGGAATTGAACGAAGAAATTGGGGTAATTAAATGGGTAATGAATTCTCTTTTTGAGGAGTTGTTATTGGAGATGGATTCTTTACTGGAATGGGTAGTCTTGGGGATTGGCTTTGATGTCACAGAAGGTTTTGAGGACATGGAGGATGTGGAAGATTTGGGTGTGATTCCTTTTGTGAGGTGGCGTAGGCGGTTGGATATGCTTGTAGCCTGGGAAAACTTGAAGCTAGTGCTTAGGCGCCACGAGTCCGTAGCAAGTTAGGCGAAGGTGGAAATTCCTCAAATTTTTCCCAAAAGGAAATGTTCGCTGAGAAGAAGAGGTGCTCGTCGGGCAAAGTCAAGTAGGTTTGTTGGTTAGCAGTGACGATGTTGAAGTTCGATGGTTTTTTTGCTAGCCTTTTTTTGTTGAAGGGCCAGCATGGTGAAGCAGATTTTGGATGGTTTGTGGGTTTTTGTTGTTGCAGCGGAGCGGGGTCACGCGTGGCTGGAAAGCGGAATGGATGTGGTGGTGGTTTTTTTCTCGGCAGCGAACTATGTTTCTGTGAAATTTTGAAGCCAATGTAGGGGCTTTCTGTTAGTCGTGTGTCGGGTGGGTTGGTGTTTTAAGTTTTAATGCAACCTTGGGCTGTAGTTGCTGCGATTTTTGGGGTAGGGGAGCCCTAGTTTTGAGTTGGATACATCTTTGCTTTTATGTGGGTTGGAGATAGTCAGGGTTAGGTAAATCTTTGGTAGACAATCCTGGGTTTTTTAAGGTGGCTTGGAGTATGCAGATGTACTGAATGATTGTAAATCTTTTTTATTATATAAATAAATATAATATAATATTACCAATAAAAAAAAAAACATAAAAATCATATGTAATGAAATATGTGAATAATATAAAATAAGACATTCAATTTTACATAAATTATACTTTTTCTGAATAATTTTGTATATAATAGTAGACGCTTATAGATTTAATTGTGTATGCTATTTTGTATCGACATACCACATTCAATAGTTCATCATCAAAAAGAGGATAATAACCTTAAAAGAAAAAAAGGAGAGAGAAGAATGGAAAAGAATTTATAAAAAAATTATTATTATTATCAAAACACTTTCCAAAAAAAAAACTTGAAATTAAATAAAACGTAAAATGAATATTACAAATTTCACAAGATATATAAATTTAATTTTTAACGAGAGTTTTGTAGTAATCTTCCTTATCTTTTATATTAATATAGCCTAGGTAAAAACGCAGGCTGCTAAATTTATGATATGCTATGGCCTATGGGCATGCAAACTAGACCAATCTGAGAATAACCCGAGAATTTCCATACAAAGATGATTGCGCCAGAAAACTTCTGTTGAAGCAATCTCCTGCTTTCGACACGCCTTTCTTTTTATTGCCACGTGTACCGCAGGTGGCAGGTGAAGACGTGAGGGTGATGTGAACTGGGCAAAAGCAAGTGGATAACATATAGTCTAGACTCAAGCTCAATGGAATTTGATAACGAATCAAAATGGGCTTGTCAAAGGATTATAGATGGTCTTCTCAAATAAGTGATATTACAAGGGACCCAGCTTCTACTGCCTGGGGTGCTTTCTGCCCATGCTTCTTGTTTGCCCGCAATGTACACAGCATTACAGACGGTGAGGTCTCATTTGTCAGGTGGGTATTCTCTATGTCCCTTTCTTTTTCCAGCTAGTGATGGAAAGTATAATAGTAGAGAAATTGAATTCTTTTTCAATTTCTATAGGATTGTTCAACTGAATTGAAGTTTTCTGTTTTGTTTTTGGTTTAAGAAGAATAATCTCAATGGTAATGATTCAAGCCCAAAGTATGTCTTGGAACGTGAACAAGCTCAATTTTTTAGGGATCCGAGATTCCTGATTGTGGTTACAGATTTGGGTGGAAAGCCCTTAACGAGTTAGTTAAATATGTGAACCTACAAGCTGAGATCCAATTTCTAAGGCTGAACATTCTAAACTTTCACAATATTTTAGAATTAACTCATCGGTTTATTTGAAATTTTGAATGAAAAAATACACAATGTTAGAATGATCATTAGAATGATCAAATTATTTTGAAATGTTTGAACTCATCGGTTAAAGTAGAACTCATCGGTTGATGTGAAATGGTCGGTTGATGTGAAATGGTGAATGAAAATTTCTTAAAATAGACAATAACTCATCGGTTGATGTGAAATGGTGAATGAAAAACTCCTAAAATACGCAGATCAACTCAGATCAACTCATAGATTGATGTGAAATGGTGAATGAAAAACATACACAGTTAAAATCCAAAAATCATTATTGTAACAGCTTTGTATATATTTTTGAACTTTTTCATTGTATATATTTTTGATCTTTTTCATTACCATATTAAAAAAAAGTAGCTGTACCATGGGTGTAACAATAGTGAAATTATTGCTCAGTACTTTGTACACCTCCATGAGGTATGGGAATGCCATTCTCCACTGTCATATATAACAATTGATTGGTTGTTTTATTGAGATAATTATTAACAAGAGTTTGGAGACATTATTTTGACTCAGAACCTTATTTAGATTGTGGATTTTTATGATGCCTTTCAGGATTGTGATAATTGATTGCACATTCTAAGTTGTATGTAGGCATGGGACTAACTGTAAACTCAACTTTTTCTTGGCTTGGATTCAGAGCATGCATATTCCATCTTCTCTTGGGAGGTTGCTGGGGGTGTGGACCAATTGGGTATTGGTTTACATGTGTACCCTGCTATGCCGCTCCATATAGACGCCAGCTGAGACAAAAACAGGGCCTGCCTGAGATGCCATATTCTGATTTCACAACTCACTTTCTTTGCCACCCATTTGCAGTATGCCAAGTACTGTTTTCTGTACCATCTTGTTGAAAGCTTTAAATCTATATTTCCTTAATCTGTTTACAGAGAACCTTATTGACTCAAACAAGATACTTTGGCAGGAACACAGACAGATAAACGTAAAACAATCTCAGTGTGTCCCTGGACCTGGTGGAAGCACAGTAGACAGGAGTCCAGATGAAACTGTTACCCATGTGGAAGCTGTTCAAAAAATGGAAAGATAATATGTTTTGCAACTCCCCTTGGATTTTGATCTGGGAGCAATTATTATAGAGGGTAGCTTCTTTTTTTTAGTGATGGTAATGTGGGACTGCTCTTGTGCCCACACAGACAACAGTGGCAGTCACTTGAACTGTATGGTCTTGTCTGGTTGTGTTTATCATTCATCATTTGTTTGTAAATACTGTGGATTTGATCCAAAGAGTAGTGTGTATAAATTAGATTCCATGGCAATCAAGATGTAAACACCCAAATGCATGTGAGAGACGATTTTGTCCTGATCTACCATTTGTCGATGTAAAGGACTTATCTCTGGAATAAGTATATAGATATATGCTATATAACCTTTTGGTGGAAGAGCATGGTTTTTGTAAGAGATCAATTATCCTCATTGCTAATTACACTGATGTTTTTAAATTTTTGAATTTTGAAGAGGTCCTCTGTAAATGAGAGTTGAATTCCATTTTTCTTGAGCATTTTATTCTCCATGATTACAAAGAGGAATGATGTCAAAATAATTTCACAGAGAGAAAAGATTTAAATGCAAAATAAGTCATGTCCAGTACCTACTCATCTAAGGTGGATCCACGCCTGCAATCAGATCGTATGCAAAGAGGTAAATCAGATTGTATATGCATGTAATAGTGAGATTTGCATATCCCACATGTAGTTTCATGTCTATTTTGAGAAAGTGTCTTTCACATGTACACAAATAAATGGTGTAATGTTGGGTTCATTCTTTCTATTCTTTGTATGCACGTACGTGTCTATATGTATATGAATATGTATTGTTGGGTTCATTCTTTCTATCCTTTGTACATGTGTATATATATATTATTCACATTTAGTGCGTTCATTTTTTAACACATACATTTTGATACATCTATTTTATTCATATTGTTGTCACATTTACTTATACACTTAGTTTCATATTGGCACTTTTCATTTGGATTTTCATTTGGATTTTACCATTCATGATCCTTATTTTTTAATTTTAAATTTAAAATTTGGTCAATTAATCTCATTCATCTTTTCGTTTTGAGCTAATTACATTCATGTTTGGTGTAACTTGATGTTATGTGTTAATATTTATGTGTTTGTGTTTGTGTGTATGTATATCTATATGTACATGTAATGTGTATATATATATATATATATACACACATGTACATGTATATATATTATATACAGTTTAGCGTGTGTTCATCTTTTAACATATACATTTTGATGCATCTATTTTATTCATATTGTTATTACATTTACTTATACACATGGTTTCATATTGTCGCTTGTCATTTGGATTTTATCATTTATGATCCTTATTTTTTAAATTTAAATTTAAAATTTGGTCAATTAATCTCATTCATCTTTTCGTTTTGAACTAATTACATACATGTTTGGTGTAACTTGATGTTATGTGCTAATATTTATGTGTGTGTGTGTTTTTTTGTGTGTATGCATATCTATATGTACATGTATATATATTATATACACGTTTAGTGTGTGTTCATCTTTTAACACATACATTTTGATGCATCTATTTTATTCATGTATTGTTATTACATTTACTTATACGCTTATATTCATATTGTCGCTTGTCATTTGGATTTTACCATTCATGATCCTTATTTTTTAGATTTAAATTTAAAATTTGGTCAATTATTCTCATTCATCTTTTTGTTTTGAGCTAATTTTACATACATGTTTGGTGTGGCTTGATGTTATGTGCTAATATTTATATGTGTGTGTGTGTGTGTTTGTGTGTATGTATATCTATATGTACATGCACATGTGTATATATATACACACACATGTACATGTGTATATATTATATACACATTTAGTGTGTGTTCATCTTTTAACACATACATTTTGATGCATCTATTTTATTCTTATTGTTATTACATTTACTTATACACTTAGTTTCATATTGTCGCTTGTCATTTGGATTTTACCATTCATGATCCTTATTTTTTAAATTTAAATTTAAACTTTGGTGAATTAATCTCATTCATCTTTTCGTTTTGAGCTAATTACATACATGTTTGGTGTAACTTGATGTTATATGATAGTATTTAATTGTAAATATTGTATAAATTTGGGATTAACAAATAGTCTCATTCATCCTAGGTATTAAAGGAGAAATCAATATTCACACATTTCAATTTGGAGCTTTAAAAATATGTATATATCATTTTAGAACTTTTACTTTTTGTCTTTGAATCTTTGTACATATTTTTAGAGTTGATCAAAGAGAACTCGTCTCTTTGTGATGAAATGGTAGCCCTTTCAAAATATTTTTAAACATTGCTAGCCTTTAGATTAGTAGGAGTAATAGAGCAAACAAAGATCGATCCAACAAAGTATAAAACATAATTGCATACAAAATGGAGTCAAATCCAAATCTATAGGCCGAGTTGGCAATCACAAATCTAACCAAGGCTACTTGACTCAATCTTCAATAGAACAGAAGATTACTGTAGGATTTGAATAGAGTTGTGGATTTGAAGCATTCATTCGACAAAAATACATCACTTTTTTTTAAAAAAATTGTTTGATATCAAAAAATTTGTTGTTGGTACACATTCTTTGGCCATAGAGCTAAGTACCATTGTACTCAGTATTTACTTCCGTAATTTAACTATTGTAATTATCAAATTTACCAATTTCAACTATATTTAATTAATCTAGACTAAGTTATGCTTACTCATATGCATTTGATTGAATTATCCTCAATTTTTTATTAGATTAGCAAGGGAAGGGCCCTAATCCCATGGTTACAGCCAAAACTCAAAAAAATAAAATAGGGTGTGTAAAACAACACCACTAGCCAACAAAAAGAAACATGTTCAGGGTGTGGCACGCAAGCCGAATAATAAAACAGTAACCATAGAACCACTATACTTAATCAAAAACAAAAGATTACTACTAGAGTACTTAAAACTACGAAGACCATTTATCAGGTCCACCATATACCAACAAGTCTGAAACCATAATAGAGCTATTTGAAAATAGCAATTCGGAATATAAAAACATAACAACAAAAAAAGTAAGGTAGCCATAAATAGAAATAAGAGAAAAATCCATTACTTGGCTTTTCCAAACAATTCCTAGTAATCTCCTATTAGGGAGATATACTCTCTTCAATCAGGTCCCTCAGTCTCATCTAGGTCCTTTAAGTCGTCCATCTTTCCCAACTTTTTTAGCTTCCTAGTGATCTTGGTTTGACCAGACACTGCACCAACCATTGCTATGTACATTAGGTCGTCTGTCACCTTCATCAGCGTGACCAAATATTTTTCCATATCGTCCATTTGAACCTGCATATAGGTTAGTTTTCTTTTTAGATAATCAATGCTAGAATCTTCAATAGTAGTTTCATTGCCAATATTCCTAGTTTCAAGAGCAGTTAGGGTTTCATTCTTTTGGTCTTCTTCAATTTCGATCTCCTCCTCCTCATTATCTTCATTCTCCTCCTCAGTTTCCTCTTCACCCATGTCATAGGCAATATCTTCAAATTTCATCCCATCACTTTCTTCATCAACTTGGGCTTCAAATTCTTCCAGCTCCAACTCTTCCTCCTCATGAAAAGTGGCTTTTTGTTTCCCCTTCCTGTCCTAGGATGCAGCCTTAGCCAGGCATGCAGATCTACGGCCTCCACTACCTCGACACTGTTTTCTATCCTTCAAGTCCTCGGTTTGCATGCCCTCCTTTTCTCCACTAATGGTAATGACTTCACTTTGAATTTTCAACTATTTTTTCATCTTCTTTGACTTAGGCAATTCCAGGAGAAGAGGGGAATGCTTGCGCTTCTCTAGAGTCGCTTTAACCAGCTCAAACTCGATGGAGCTTTTAATGGGATTCTTCAAACCCATAGGGGTTGAAGGATTAGAGCTTGTGGTAGTAGAGGAAGGGCTTTTAGCAGGGGTTAACTCATTTCTTATAGTAGCAATGGGAGGTGGTATGGGGTTAGGCTCCTCAACAGGGTTAGCCTCCTCTAAAGGTTCTGCATTTTCACCAGCATTACGGTTCTCATTATCCAATCTAGAAACTAAAGGGTTTTCATGAGGGTTCAAAGCTAAGGCATGCTTGTAAAGGGCAAGCATTAATCTTTGATGCGGGGGAGGGCTCACACCTTTTTCAATATTAAGTTGCAGGGAAGATAGTAAATAAAAGGGCAATTTGATTCTTTCATTGTGTTGAATATGATTCAACAATAAAAAATGGTATGTGTGAACTATCATATATCTTCCTTCAAGAGTAAAATATGTCATCACAAACATACTCACTAGGGCATAAGGAGTCGGGAGCTCAAGTCGTGCGTACCCATCTTGAAATTTGGTTAGATTCTCACCTTCATGAAGAAACTTGTCAACAAATGACTGGTAGTTGGCACCACTCTTTTTAGCCACCTTGATTCCCTAGTTTTGCAAACCAGTAGCCTCTTCAATAAACTATGTTGTCACCTTGAATTTAACTGCTCCAATTGCCACATTCCCCTTCCTCCAAGAATTGGTGAATTTTGCAATAAGGATTTCATTGTATCCCTTCATGGCCTCAAAAAAGGGGACCATACCCACTTTGTTAAAAAGTCTCCACAGGTTCACATTTTGTTTAAGCACCTAGCAATTCAAAGGTTCCATGCACTTCGTCGGCCCACCCATCTTTGTGCTTTGCAAACTTTTCGGATTCTGCAGGCTTTTTTTCATAACCCCACTCCACTTTGGCTTCCTACCAAATTTTCAAAAGACACTATTGCACACAATTTGGAAATAAACACTTAAGGAAGTAAAATTCAAGAACTTTCTTTTAGAGATAGCCAATAACACGTTTCCTGAGGCTAAGAGTTCATTATTATTTTTACAAATAATTATTGACTCTTTATTGTTCATACAAAGAATTAAATCTTCACAATAGTGGGTGGAATTGACAAAGGAACTTCAACACACTTGGATTTGACACCCTTCTTCAACTTGATTAATGCCATGTGATCCTTAACCATCTCGGGTAAGAGATAATTATTACCTTTTTCTCCTGACGAGATCTTCTTACTAGACACCGTACCACTTACTTCATCATTATTCAACATGCTCTTTATATCACAAGATCACAAATACTTCTTCTGCCACTCCCAACAATCATCTTTGTAATTTTTATACATATTCAAATTTTTTTTTAGAACCTTGTCCTTTAAAGACATCGGCAATTGATTATTATCCCATCGGGTCCACCCATTACACTTTAGTGCTTCGTTGGCAGCACAGTCAGGGAAAATATTCCCTTCTCTAAACACATGTTGTACCCTGCACTGAGTAAAGAAACTCATTAGGGACCAAAATTTATCAATGATGTCTTTTAATTCCCAGGAGATCACAACACCTCTATTCAAAATGTTCACAATTAACTTTGAATCTCATTCTAGAATAACCTTTATAAAACCATAATCCTTTAGAGTCTTTATGCCCCCCCATACAGTCATAGCCTTTGCTTTATTATTAGAGAAAACTCCCAAATTAACACCATAACTTACAATGCAGTCACCTAAGTGGTTTCTAAGCAAACCTTCCACCCCAACCATACCTAGGTTACCTTTAGCACACTCGTCAAAATTACACTTAATTCACTCTCTTTCAGGAGGAACCCACACAGTAGACTTCCTAGCCAGAATCATGGTCCAATTAAGATTAGTTAGGTCTTTCCTTAGACCCCAAACCTACTTAATTCTCATCTCTTTGTAGTTCAGCCAGACTTTTGAGAAGTTGTATCCTCCCACATCCATTTTTCCTAAACCTGCGCTTTTATGATCATACAAACCTCATAGTTGCTTCTCTCAGCTTCCCTGAAGATCCTATTATTTCTTTCCTTCCATATTCCCTAGGTTAAGAAGGGGGAATTTGGTTCCAAAGATCCACAATTACCTTATGGGATAAAGGGAAATTATACCATCTTTCAACAAAAGACTTCATAGTATGGGGAAACACCCAATTAGTGAACATCAAAGGAAGGAAGAATGACCACACTTCTCTAGAAAACTAGGAGTGAAAGAAAAGGTGAATAATAGACTCTTCATTCTGCTTGCAAAGGATGCATCAATTAACAAGCTGAAACCCTCTCCTAACTAGGTTACCTATAGTTAGAATTCTTCCATGTGAAGCAGCCCACCAAAAACAGTTGATTTTTGGCACCAAGTTTTTAATCCACACTTTATCCCAACGATGGTCTTTGTTGTCAATTAGGGGTTTAACCAATTCATCACAAGCATGTTTAATAGAGAAACAGCCTGAAGAGCTCCCCTTCTACACCCATTCATCTTCCCTTTCAATAGAGAACTAGTTCGCCTCCCCTATGAGATTATGTAACCTTAACAAAATTAGATCCTAGTTGACTTGTCTCTGACCTCTCAAGTTAACACTCCTTAATAGCAAGTTGAACTCCTTTCATTTAGGTTCTTCCACCTCCCAACTAACATAGTCCGACACCTTTTTGCCACATATCCTTGTCAAGCTTTGTTTAAGGGGATTAAATCCATCAGTTGAGGAGAGAGGGGAAGCCTTAGTCCAAGGATCTTTCTAGAAATCAGTGTTTTTACCATTACCAATCCTCTTTCTAACCCCCAATTTCAACACATTTTTTAATTTTAATAAGATGGTGCCATAGAACAGACCCACATGGCATATCAGTCGCAGAGAGAAAGCAACTAAGATTTTTTCTCTTCAAATACTTAGCTTGGAAAATATTCACCCAATCCTTAGACCCTTCTAAAAGGTTCCATCCCACCTAAGCAGTTAGGGCTTTGTTAAGCAATTTGATTCTCCTTATCCCCAGCCCTCCAACACTTTTTGGAGTGCACACTTTCTCCCAACTAACTAGAGACAACCTGTTTTTCTCTTTAGTTCCATACCACATAAATATTCTTTGAATTTGTTCTATTTTTTCCCCTATGAAGGTCAAAATTTTGAAGAGGGACAGGTAGTAAATCGAGATATTCTATAAGGAGGCTTTTAACAACTGGATCTTCCTTGCTAAGCTAAGAAGTTTCCCCTTCCACCCAGCCAACTTCTTTTGAACTCTCTCAATCAAATGGTTCTAATAATTATTTTCCAACTTTCCAGAAATTAGGGGTAACCCCAGGAAATTTGTTGGTAGGACAGCTTCCTGACATCCCAATATCTTCACCACTCTTTCCTTCACAACTTGGTCAACATTAAAGAAGTATATCTTGCTTTTTTCATATTTGATATACTGGCCAGAGACATAAGCATAGTCATTTAGAACCAATTTCCAGAGGTCGGCTTCCCCCACCGAGGCTTCACCAAATAGGAGTGTGTCATCAACAAACTGTTGGTGAGAGTTAGGCGAGAGAGACAAAGCAACTTTTACACCTTTAAGTGCTTTAGAGTCAACAATCTTTTGGATATTCCTTCCTAAGACCTCAACAAATATTATGAAAAGATAGGGTGAGAGGGGATCACCTTGCCTTAGGCCACGACCACAAGAGAAATAACCTTGGGGGACACCATTAACCAGAACAGAGCACATAGGGGAGGTAACATAGGCAAAGAGCAGCTTTAGGAATCTTCCCTCAATCCCAAACTTCCTAAGAACAACAAAGAGAAATGACTAGGAGACTCTATCATAAGCCTTAGAGATATCAATTTTGAAGGCCATCCCAGGGTTTTTATTGAGGTCCATAGAGTGGAGGATTTCATGGGTAGAGATAACAACATTAAGAATGTTTCTGCCTTGGACAAAACCTTCTTGGTTTGGGGCAATCATTTTTCCTAAAACAGCTTTAAGTCTGAACACAAGGATCTTAGAGAAAATTTTATAAATAGTATTACAAAGGCTAATGGTTTTGTAATCTTTAATAGAAGAGGCATCATCGTTCTTGGGAATAAGAGCAATAAAGGTGGCATTTAGTTGGTTTAGGAGCCTGCCCGACCTGAAGAAATCTCTAGCAACATTAAATAAGTTAGATTTGGCAATATCCCAGTAAGTCTGAAAAAAAGCAGGAGGGAACCCATTAGGGCTAGGGACTTTATAAGCCCCAAAAGAGAACACAATTTGTTTAACTTCTTCCATAGAAACAACATTAGTCATATTCTTTAAGTCTTGTTCAGAAATAACTTTAGGGATCACCTCAAGGAAATCAAGTACCTGATTAGCATTACCTTGGGCATTCTAGTAAGAGAAGAAGTTAACAGCTTCCCCAACAATTTCTTTTTCAGTTGAGACCATGGTACCATCGTCTTTCTTGAGTGATCTAATCTTGTTCTTGCTTTTGTGTTTCAAGGTAGATTGGTGGAAGAGTTTAGTGTTTCAGTCTCCTTCAGTAAGCCATTGAACCTGAGACTTTTGTGTCCAAAAGATTTCCTCCTTTTTATTGACCTTAAACCATTGGGATCTAAGGTCACATTCCTTTATGCATATCTTGTCATCCACAAGGCCAACTTCCATTTTTTCCTAAACTTCCATTAAGTTGTTTCCTAGTGATTTCTTAATCTCAAAGATGTTACCAAAAGTAACTTTGTTCCACCCTTTCACTCTTTGCTTGATTCTACTCAACTTCTCCACCAGGAAGAACATAGGAATTTTTTGCGGAGGTCTCCTTCAGTAAGCCATTGAACCCAAGACTTTTTTTTCCAAAATATTTCCTCCTTTTTATTGACCTTAAACCATTGGGATCTAAGGTCACGTTCCTTTATGCATATCTCGTCATCCACAAGGCCAACTTCCATTTTGTCCTAAACTTCCTTTAAGCTATTTCCCAGTGATTTCTTAATCTCAAAGATGTTACCAAAAGTAACTTTGTTCCATCCTTTCACTCTCTACTTGATTCTACTCAACTTCTCTACCAAGCAGAACATAGGATTAGCCTCAGTTAACATTAACGGATTTTTTTAATTTTTTTTAATTTTGGTGAATCCAATCAATCTTATATGACTTAGTTTGCTTATATGGTTTCTTCTCCACATTTGCTAAAACTATAACTACCCAAAAATTGCACGAGTCAACATGATAGTCCAATGATGATACAACAGGTCTAACTCACAGTTGACATGGGATGAATTATGGTCTCTTAATTTTATTAGACAATGGTAATTTCCCTTGTTTATTAGCTTCTTGTCCATTTTTTTAGCCCCTAGATTGGGTTCCAATTATTTGCACACCTCTAGAGACCTTTTTCCAACCTTTGATTGTTAGAGTAATCATGCATTATCTAATAATTAATTAATCTTTAATTGATTATTAGTCTAATTTATTCTCATGCACTTAAAATCTAAACTTAGGAGTTCTTTATTTGGTTAACTAAGTGCTTTTCTATGTTAACTCAATGAGCTATTATTAGATCATTTTGTCTCATTACATGAGGTGTTGACACTTGTCATGATCTAATCCCTTTACCATTTAGGGTTGCTCCTATATATCACTCAACCCTCATTGTATTATCTCTCTTCTACTCTCTGAGCTTTTATGCCTTTGATAAAACTCTCAACCTTTGATGACTCTTATTTTTCTTGAAGATTCTTGAGGTTCATTTTGTAGCTTTTTCTTGTTGAGGAATATAGCAATTCTTTGTTTGCAGATATCTTGTGTGGAAGGTGTCTTTGTTTGTTGTTTGATCCTATGGCTCGTGGTTTTTCACAATTCTAACATTGATTGGAAGGCCGCTCAAGAGATTGTAGAGTTTCCCAATCGACCAACCTTGCAAAAGCAAGCAACCTTGTCATTTTTTAATTACTTCAATTTTTAATGTTTCTCCACTAATTTATCTTGTGTAGATTTTGATTCTAGTTTTCCTAAGCTACCTCTCCCCTAACTAATCCTCCACTCCCAATAAACTCTTCAATCCACTCCAAATTGAACTTACAATCAATCCCCTCAATTTTTAATCTTCTATGCTATAAGTACCCCCCTTCTTGTGAACTTAAGGGAGGTTGTGCACTACTACAATTTAGCTTCTTCTCTTTTTCAATAGACTTTCATTCTCCCTATAGAACTACCCTTAAGATTGTATCTATATTTGTTTCTACAATCCCCACCACCATTTGCATGCTCATGTAGGACTTTGTGATCTCTTTCCATTTTTGTTAGAAGATTCAAGGCTTCCCTTGCTTCCAAAATTATCTTTAATCTA
Organism: Sequoia sempervirens; assembly: GCA_007258455.2. NCBI lineage: Eukaryota > Viridiplantae > Streptophyta > Pinopsida > Cupressales > Cupressaceae > Sequoia > Sequoia sempervirens. Next base: position 45,815 of record VDFB02027756.1, on the reverse strand, counting down.
TTAGGATCAAAGCCTCTCTTTCTCCCCTTGTCATCATAAAAGAAGACCCGCTATTATAGAGGTAGGAGAGGAAGTTGGGCTTCTTTGAGGATATATGTCAATATAAACAACATCAAAAGCTTCTTGAGAACTTTTTTTAGATAGGTCTTATTGTTCAGTTCATTTATTTTGAAAAATGTTTTTTTCATTAACTTAATTAAAAAATTATCCTTGTCAAAGAAAAAGTTAAAAAATGTTTATTTCTTTTGGTTAGAATTAGTTTTTTTTTTTTAATAAATTTAAATTTAAAAGTAGTTGCATTGTACTTGTTTTTCTTAGAATAGATCTAGCTAAGAAATTGAAACAAATAATATGTACAAAAACAAATAATTAAAAATTAAGAAAAACATCCTAAAATTGCATTCATATAGAAAAAAATTACTTTCTACAAATAGCTAATTAGACAAGATAACTTAGTTTAATTTGTTTATTCATATAGATTAATTGCATTTAGAAATCTCATAAAACCCAACAAAAAAACACATGAAGAGAAATCCCTCGATCTCAACTCAAGGCACAATAAAATCATATTCCACAAGAAATGCAAATGAGTTGAACAATTCAAGCAACTCAAAAAGTAAAACACTAATTGTATTTCTCTCGGTCTTCCTCCATCCTCACTTGGTATTCATGCTTGATTTGTATTGGAGTAAGGAAATATTGGATTGAATCAATGTGAAATATGGTAGAATCTACCAATTTAGGAGATTCCCCTTGAAGAGATAGTGCATGAACAAGCTATTATCTTGAGGCTAGTTCACAAAGAAAATGAATGAAGATGTTAGAGAGGAGTTTTGTGCTAGGAAACTCACACTTCTTAAAGATTTAATCAAATTAGAAGAGTGGAGGTTGAACACATTTCATTTCTTCACAACCAACAAATAAAAATAGAATCAAAGAAAATAATCCTCTTGCTCATATAAGGATCCCAACAATCACCTCCTTCAATAACTAGCCCATCAACATCCCCGAACTCAACACATAAACACAATATTCTATTATCCATTCCTTCTCTCTAGATAAGTGATTGAATCTATTGGAAAGACTCCTACTTGAAATGATCAAACCACTTCCATCCATGACACATTCCTTCCACAAGAAGAGAGTAATTTCAACCAAACTCGCCCCTACTCAACTAGCTTTTCTTGAAAGAGGAGTGATCAATAAGACACCTTGTCAAGGGTGGAGTGCACATGTCATATGGAGTCTAAATTGTTTATATGGTGTTGGGTCGATCACATAGAAACTCTTAACTTTCCTTTTGCTTCATTTCTTTCACATTGATATATCTTTTTATTTCAAGGTTTGTAATCTTTATCATGATATATTTTCTACCCACACTTGGCTAGACCACATCAAGGTTTCAATTACATATATTCTACATCATTGATATTCTAATGTTTCAATTTACAAGTGCGGTTTTGAGATCTATTTTTCCCATCTTTTATTTATGCCATTAGCAAGTCAAGGTCCTAATCTTCTATTAAAAAGGAGTGATTTTTCAAACCCTAAGTTGACCCAAACCAATGAGAATGAAGTCTATTTTGATGCTCATAATAAAAAAAAATCAGCAATGAGGAGTATGATCATGATGCTCATGTGAGTATTCATTCAATATTTTTTAAATTAGTTGGTTAGTTTGGATAATATGAAAAATCTTAAACAACTAGTGGATATGTTTCATGATATGTATACAAAAAAGCCATGTAGATTAGAGCCTTTACAAGTAGTTTATTCTTTAAGGTTACTTCATCTATAGTGATTAGTGCATCTACTTCCACCCCTAATTTTACCATCCAAATCCATCACTCCTTCCACCACCATTACTCATCCTCATAGTACTATAGCTAATAAATTCTCCTATCATTTAGTACTTATCCATTTCCACTCCTTCCCCTCTATGAATTACCTCCTAGCTATACCCCTCCATTGTATTACACTCCCATGCATATTTTCATCAACCACTATTGGACCTCTTGTTACCCCACTTAACCAAGTAATTTCATACCCATCAAGACATCCCATGCCCTAAACATATTTAGGTACCTTTATTCTTTGATGTCTTCACCCAAAGCCATTACTTCCTCCACCCCCTTTTAATGTTCATACCTATACTCACACACCACCTAATGGTTCCCACTCCTCATTGGTCATCATCCTTTCTTCTACCCTAGATGTACTATTTCACAAAATAGATCAAGTACAAAATAGAATGAATGCAAAACCAAATGAATAAGATAGTGATAAATTTAAGGATGCTAGACGTACACCAATATGTTTTGATATTGTGGTATATCCATTACCTATGGGTTTTGGGTCACATTTTTAAATGTATCATGAAAAAGGTGACCCAAATCATGATCTTAGATCATATCTAATTACATGTGTAGACCTTTTTTATGAAGTTAAGTTGTTAACAAATATATTTCCATGAATTTTGAAATATTGTGCTATTGAGTCATTCATTTCACTTCCTTCAAGGTCTATACTTTAATTTTATGATCTCACTAAATTTCCTCTAAAGTGATTCAAAGTTAATATTGGCCTTAAAAGTAGTAGTTTCCAATCTATTTGAGTGTGATCTAGGGATCAAATTAATACATTAGTATGATTATGTTATTCAATTTCAATCTATTATCTCAAGTTGATCACCCCCTTACATAAATTTAAATTATAAAACATCTTTATTAAGGAGATATTTAAATCAACTCAAGATAATGTGTATTTAAACACTTTCGCTCCTTACATGGATTTTTGTACACATGTTAAAATTGTAGAGCCCAAATTTCTAGCACATAATTAATTTTAATTTTAATTTTGAATCTTCAAGCCAAAAGATTTCTTATCCTTTTAAGTATCAAAATTCCTAGCAACTTTTTGAAGGGTAGTCATATGAAGGAAAATATGAATCAAATTGCTAATACTTCTTTTCCTTCCAAACCAAATTCTTTTAGAAAGTTTGCTAAGCTTCAAGTATCTATGGATGGTGGGTTTCAAATTTTGTTGAGTACTAATCTACTTACACTCCCTCACATTCATCCTTTAGATCCCAACAACCACTTCCTAAAGCATATAATACTCAAGCATTTTGCAAACATCATGGAGTTAAAGGGAATTAAACAAACTTTCATAGATCTTAAGCATAAGGTGCAATACTTCATTAATAAAAACCCAATCAAAGTTGACATGATTAATAATAATCAAAATCCATTGGTTTAACCCCCAATTATAGATTACATATTTACACTTGAAATCCATTTTTACATCACTCACATAATTTTGAAGAATGCGATACATACAACAATGATAATGTGAAAAATATTGATCATATTTCACATGAGTAAGTTTTTGTGTGAAATGTTGATTATAATGTTACATCTCCATCTCATCTGATGGATACATATATTTCATATTATAATAAGGATATCAAACAAAATAATTATTATGGACCATTGTACATTAAGACATACATGCAAGAATGGGAAATTTGTGATGTTATAATTGATACAACAAACCAATATAACATATGCAATGAAGATCTATTGGTTTGTACAAAAGTAAAAATGTAACCATAAGCTCATTTAATATTTTATTTAAATATGATAATGGAATGCTAATTAAAATTTTGGGTTGTGCCACCTTGTCACTTGAATTTTGATGAAGGAGCA
>VDFB02027756.1:0-42008 GCA_007258455.2 Sequoia sempervirens | reverse complement strand
TTTATTTATTTTGGTGAACCCAATCAATCTTATATGACTTAGTTTGCTGATTATATGGTTTCTTCTCCACATTTGCTAAAACTATAACTACCCAAAAATTGTATGAGTTGACATGATAGTCCAATGATGATACAACAGGTCTAGCTCACAGTTGACATGGGATGAATTATGGTCTCTTAATTTTATTAGACAATGGTAATTCCCCTTGTTTATTAGCTTCTTGTCCCTTTTTTTAGCCCCTAGATTGGGTTCCAATTATTTGCACACCTCTAAAGACCTTTTGCCAACCTTTGATTGTTAGAGTAATCATGCATTATCTAATAATTAATTAATCTTTAATTGATTGTTAGTCTAATTTATTCTCATGCACTTAAGATAAACTTAGGAGTTCTTTATTCAGTTAACTAAGTGTTTTTCTATGTTAACTCAATGAGTTATTATTAGATCATTTTGTCTCATTACATGAGGTGTTGACACTTGTCATGATCTAATCCCTTTACCATTCAGGGTTGCTCCTGTATATCACTCAACCCTCATTGTATTATCTCTCTTCTACTCTCTAAGATTTTATGCCTTTGAGAGAACTCTCAACCTTTGAGGACTCTTTTTTTTCTTGAAGATTCTTGAGGTTCATTTTGTAGCTTTTTCTTGTTGAGAAATATAGCAATTCTTTGTTTGCAGATATCTTGTGTGGAAGGTGTCTTTGTTTGTTGTTTGATCCTGTGGCTAGTGTTTTTTCACAATTCTAACATTGATTGGAAGGTCGCTCAAGAGATTTTAGAGTTTCCCAATCGACCAACATTGCAAAAGCAAGCAACCTTGTCATTTTTTAATTACTTCAATTTTTAATGTTTCTCCACTAATTTATCTTGTGTAGATTTTGATTCTAGTTTTCCTAAGCTACATCTCCCCTAACTAATCCTCAACTACCAATAAACTCTTCAGTCCACTCCAAATTGAACTTACAATCAATCCCCTCAATTTTTAGTCTTCTATGCTATAAGTACCTCCCTTCTCGTGAACTTAAGGGAGGTTGTGCACTACTACAATTTAGCTTCTTGTCTTTTTCAATATACTTTCATTCTCCCTATAGAACCACCCTTAAGATTGTATCTATATTTGTTTCTACAATCCCCACCACCATTTGCATGCCCATGTAGGACTTTGTGATCCCTTTCCATTTTTGTTAGAAGATTCAAGGCTTCCCTTGCTTCCAAAATGATCTTTAATCTATTAGGATCAAAGCCTCTCTTTCTCCCCTTGTCATCATAAAAGAAGACCCGCTATTATAGAGGTAAGATAGGAAGTTGGGCCTCTTTGAGGATATATGTCAATATAAACAACATCAAAAGCTTCTTGAGAACTTTTTTTACATAGGTCTTATTGTTCAGTTCATTTATTTTGAAAAATATTTTTTCATTAACTTAATTAAAAAATTCTCCTTGCCAAAGAAAAAGTTAAAAAATGTTTATTTCTTTTGGTTAGAATTAGATTTTTTTTTTAATAAATTTAAATTTAAAAGTAGTTGCCTTGTACTTGTTTTTCTTAGAATAGATCTAGCTAAGAAATTGAAACAAAAAATATGTACAAAAAAAATTAATTAAAACATTAAGAAAAACATCCTAAAATTGCATTCATATAGAAAAAAATTACTTTCTACAAATAGCTAATTAGACAAGATAACTTAGTTTAATTTTTTTATTCATATAGATTAATTGCATTTAGAAATCTCATAAAACCCAACAAAAAAACACATGAAGAGAAATCCCTTGATCTCAACTTAAGGTACAATAAAATCATATTCCACAAGAAATGCAAATGAGCTGAACAATTCATGCAACTCAAAAAATGATCAAGTAAAACACTAATTGCATTTCTCTCAGTCTTCCTCCATCCTCACTTGGTATTCATGCTTGATGTGTATTGGAGTAAGGGAATATTGGATTGAATCAATGTGAAATACCAATTTAGGAGATTCCCCTTGAAGAGATAGTGCATGAACAAGCTATTATCTTGAGGCTATTTCACAAAGAAAATGAATGAAGATGTTAGAGAGGATTTTTGTGCTAGGAAACTCACACTTCTTAAAGATTTAATCAAATTAGAAGAGTGGAGGTTGAACACATTTAATTTCTTCACAACCAAAATAGAATCAAAGCAAATAATCCTCTTTCTCATATAAGGATCCCAACAATCACCTCCTTCAACAACTAGCCCGTCAACATCCCCAAACTCAACACATAAACACAATATTCTATTATCTATTCCTCCTCTCTAGATAAGTGATTGAATATATTGGTGAGACTCCTACTTGAAATGATCAAACCACTTCCATCCATGACACATTCCTTCCACAAGAAGAGAGTAATTTCAACCAAACTTGCACCTACTCAACTAGCTTTTCTTGAAAGTAGAGTGATCAATAAGACACCTTGGCAAGGGTGGAGTGCACATGCCATATGGAGTCTAAATTGTTTATATGGTGTTGGGTCAATTTTCGATCACATAGAAACTCTTAACTTTCCTTTTGCTTCATTTCTTTTACATTGATATATCTTTTTATTTCAAGGTTTGTAATCTTTATCATGATATATTTTCTAACCACACTTGGCTAGACCACATCAAGGTTTCAATTTCATATATTCTACATCATTGATATTCTAATGTTTCAATTTACAAGTGTGGTTTTGAGATCTATTTTTCCCATCTTTTATTTATACCATTAGCAGGTCAAGGTCCTAATCTTCTATTACAAAGGAGTGATTTTTCAAACCCTAAGTTGACCCAAACCAATGAGAATGAAGTCTATTTTGATGCTCATGTAATAAAAAAAATCAGCAATGAGGAGTATGATCATGATGCTCATGTGAGTATTCATTCAATATTTTTTAAATTAGTTGGTTAGTTTGGATAATATGAAAAATCTTAAACAACTAGTGGATATGTTTCATGATATGTATACAAACAAGCCATGTAGATTAGAGCCTTTACAAGTAGTTTATGCTTTAAGGTTACTTCATCTATAGTGATTAGTGCATCTACTTCCACCCCTAATTTTACCATCCAAATCCATCACTCCTTCCACCACCATTACTCATCCTCATAGTACTATAGCTAATAAATTCTCCTATCATTTAGTACTTATCCATTTCCACTCCTTCCCCTCTATGAATTACCTCCTAGCTATACCCCTCCATTGCATTACACTCCCATGCATAATTTCATCAACCACTATTGGACCTATTGTTACCCCACTTAACCAAGTAATTTCATACCCATCAAGACATCCCATGCCATAAACATATTTAGGTACCTTTATTCTTTGATGTCTTCACCCAAAGCCATTACTTCCTCCACCCCCTTTTAATTTTCATACCTATACTCACACACCACCTAATGGTTCCCACTCCTCATTGGTCATCATCCTTTCTTCTACCCTAGATGTACTATTTCACAAAATAGATCAAGTACAAAAGAGATGAATGCAAAACCAAATGAATAAGATAGTGATAAATTTAAGGATGCTAGACGTACACCAATATGTTTTGATATTGTGGTATATCCATTACCTATGGGTTTTGGGGCACATTTTTAAATGTATCATGAAAAAGGTGACCCAAATCATGATCTTAGATCATATCTAATTACATGTGTAGACCTTTTTTATGAAGTTAAGTTGTTAACAAATATATTTCCATGAATTTTGAAATATTGTGCTATTGAGTCATTCATTTCACTTCCTTCAATGTCTATACTTTCATTTTATGATCTCACTAAATTTCCTCTAAAGTGATTCAAAGTTAATATGGGCCTTAAAAGTAACAGTTTCCAATCTATTTGAGTGTGATCTAGGGATAAAATTAATACATTAGTATGATTATGTTATTCAATTTCAATCTATTATCTCAAGTTGATCACCCCCTTACATAAATTTAAGTTATAAAACATCTTTATTAAGGAGATATTTAAATCAACTCAAGATAATGTGTATTTAAACACTTTTGCTCCTTACATGGATTTTTGTACACATGTTAAAATTGTAGAGCCCAAATTTCTAGAACATAATTAATTTTAATTTTGAATCTTCAAGCCAAAAGATTTCTTATCCTTTTAAGTATCAAAATTCCTAGCAACTTTTTGAAGGGTAGTGATATGAAGGAAAATATGAATCAAATTGCTAATTCTTATTTTCCTTCTTCCAAACCAAATTCTTTTAGAAAGTTTGCTAAGCTTCAAGTATCTATGGATGACGGGTTTCAAATTTTGTTGAGTAATAATCTACTTACACTCCCTCACATTCATCCTTTAGATCCCAACAACCACTTCCTAAAGCATATAATACTCAAGCATTTTGCAAATATCATGGAGTTAAAGGGAATTAAACAAACTTTCATAGATATTAAGCATAAGGTGCAATACTTCATTAATAAAAACCCAATCAAAGTTGACATGATTAATAATAATCAAAATCCATTGGTTTAACCCCCAATTATAGATTACATATTTACACTTGAAATCCATTTTTCCATCACTCAAATAATTTTGAAGAATGTGATGCATACAACAATGATAATGTGAAAAATATTGATCATATTTCACATGAGTAAGTTTTTGTGTGAAATGTTCATTATAATGTTACATCTCCATCTCATCTAATGGATACATATATTTCATATTATAATAAGGATATCAAACAAAATAATTATCATGGACCACTGTACATTAAGACATACATGCAAGAATGGGAAATTCGTGATGTTATAATTGATACAACAAACCAATATAACATATGCAACGAAGATCTATTGGTTTGTACAAAAGTAAAAATGTAATCATAAGCTCATTTAATATTTTATTTAAATATGATAATGGAATGCTAATTAAAATTTTGGGTTGTGCCACCTTGTCACTTGGATTTTGATGAAGGAGCATTTGGGTCTACAAGTGATCTGACATTACCCAAAAATATTTCAAGTTTTTTAGTTTAGTTTTGTTGTGTTTAGTTGGTTTTGGTGATTTATTTTAGGAGGAATTATTAGCTTAATTTCAATCAAGTAAGGGCTTCACTTTGAGAATAGCCAAATGGTTATCTCTATATTCAATTTGGGGGAAGTTTGAGCAAAAAGATTGTTTTGAAGAAGTCAAAGGTTTGGCTAGAGCTAGGAACCAAGTTGAAGGTTTGGCTGGAACTAGGAACTAAGAACCAAGTTGGAGGTTTGGATGGAACCATGAACCAAGTTGGAGGTTTGGTTGGAACTAAGAACCAAGAATTAAGTATAATTTTTTTTGTTCCTTTGAAAAGATACGACGCATCTTCAAACATTTTGGAAGCTTCAAATAGTTCCCAATGGAATAGGAGCCTCCAATAAAGTGGAATGGTTCCTAAGTTCCCATCAAAGTGGGAACCCTTGAAAAGTTTCAAATAGTTCTCAATGGAGTAGGAACCTCTAATAGAGTGGAATGGTTCCTTAGTTCCCATTAGAGAGGGAACCCCAACAAACTTCAATTAGTTTCCAATGGAGTAGGAACCACTAAAAAAGAGGAATAGTTCCTAATGAAATAGGAACTCCCATCAAAATGGAGCAAGTTCATAGTGCCTATCACATCTCTAATGGATTAGAAGGGTTTATTATTGATGTGACCAATTAAGTTCCTAATGGGTTTTAAAGCTCCAAAAAATCCTTGAATATTCTTTCAAGTTTTTTGGGGACCTTTTAAACTTCACCACATGTCCATTTTTGGTTGAACTTCCCATGTTATTTCAGTGTTGTAATTGTTGACAATTTAACTTCCTTGTCTGATGTATAAAAGGGAGGAGTGTTGGTGGTTTGAAAGGGGTCATTAGTGAAGGGGATTTTGGAATTTTGGTTTTTGGAGTTGTTTTTCTCATTAAAGAATATAATCACCTGAGGGGGGAAGGCCACCAAGAATTAGAGAGAGGGGTCCATTGAGATTTGGAGAAGGATTTTAAGGATTTACACCCTGAACTGAGACCATGAAGGGTATAATAGTTCATGAGGAACATCTTATGCAATCTCATGACTGACTTACTTTGTCACTGTAAAGGCAATGTGCCTATAGATGATAGTTGGGTATTTGGAGAATGAAATTGTAAATAAAGAAGAATGTTTTATTTGAATTTCATAAATTGTACTCTTGAAGCTACATAATAATTAAATACTGTGTAGTTTTGTTGTGATTGTTAATATTGTTGTTCTATTGAAATATTATTATTTAAGATTACAAGGTTGAGTTTTTTGATATGACACTTTGACCTTCAGTGCATTAAGTTTGGACCAAGATAATAGTAAGACTAATTTACCAGTACCTAGATTTCATGTATGGAAGACATAATGAAACTATCAAATAAATAATTTGTGGTGCATCAAATACCTATTATTCCATAACAAGTAGAAGTTATAAAGAAAGAATGGATAAGGAAATAAGTTCCTAATGTTACACCTATTGAGCATGTGTTTACACCTCGCACAAAGAAATATCAAGAAGAAACACATGTAAAGAAGAGAAAGAAACAAAATAACAAGAAGACATGTTGGTGAAGGAGCACCTTGTTCTTAGAATGCCTTCAAAAGGAAAAACTACAAAATTTCAATTTTCAATTGTAAAACCATGTGAAAAGGTCATGTAATGGTCAATTCATATGTATTTGAGTCATTTAGAGGTTTCTAGGAGGTCAAAATAGTGGAAAAAGCAAAATTTGAAAAAAATGCTAAAGTTGCCAATTTTGAACAAAGCAAAAAATGCAAAAAACAAGAATATGAAGAGACTTTGAGGGAAAAATGAAGAGATAGGTCGATGTAGGCAGTTGTAAAGTCAGTTATGGTTAAGGAAACATCTATAAAGCTTGTAGAAGGCGAGCAACTCATCAGATTTTTGTATTCTTGAGTCATATTAATAAATAAAGTTCCTTGTTCCTATTTTTACAATGATTTATTCTTGAATCTAGACCTTGTACAGGCTATACATTTGTTTGTTTACTTTGTGTAGAGTGTTAACAATAATCTAGAGTTGTTTTGAAGAATTTCCATCAGTTTTAGAAGCCAAATTTTGTGATCTGCCTAAAAACCCAGTCAAGAGTTTGAGGGCCTTTTAAGCATTGAATTTCATCATCCCACCAATGTAGGTTTATAATATTGGTGGGATGGAATATTTAGGGATCTTTTAGTATGTTGTAAGCAATTTGTGTGTGCACAGGAATAGGGGAGTCAAGATTACACAGTTTGTTGCTGCTCTTAACAGAATTTCTGTGATTTTCCCTTGAAGTTGATGGTTACAAGTATGATAATGGATATCCAACATGTATACAGGCTTGGTGTCGGTAAAATAAGCTAAGACATGCATAAAAAAAAATATTTGAAGATGTGGTAGGTGATTTTGAGGTTTGCAATATACATTTCTAATGAAACCTCATTCATTTTGTGTTGAAAAGCCTATAACTAAGGGTTTTGTGGTTTAGTGGTTTATTGAGCATTTCTATTCATAAAAGTTGAAGAATATTAAGTTTGGTAACCTTTTTTCATGCTTCCCACAGTCATTTAGTGTTTTGGAATTGATTCAATGGGACTTGTTGTGCAAAATAGACCTAATTTGGAGCAATTAGACGTGGAACAGTCCATTTTTTTATGTTTTCTTTCAAGCAACAATACTTGATGTTGTGATATGTTTAAATTGATATAAATGGGCTTCAAAAAAGTAATTGGTTCAAGGAGTTTCAATTTATATTGACTGGTATACCCGTTTTGAGTGTATGGCGGTGCTACAAGAAATATGGCCTTTGTAAGCAAGACTTGATATTTTGATAAAACAAAGATTTGAATGTTGGAGTTTGTTTTAATCCTACCTTATTGATGTTGAAAAGGGTGTCTAATGTTTGGGAAGGGGTTTTGAAGGCTAGTATGTTGTTTGTGGGTGATTGAGCAAAATGATCCCTAGGTGTAAAGGTGTCTTGTCTGCAAGATAACAGTAAGACTAATTTACTAGTTGTCTGAGCATGTGTACTTGGTTTATTGTGATAAAAAACAAGATAAATACAGTGTCTTGAAGGTTTGTTGTGAATTTTGAAACAAGTTAGGCAGATTGGTTGGCTTTATTGCCTTATCAAAGCAAGTCGAATCTTGGTGAAAAACAGTGTTTTGGGTGCATGTTTGGATGTTTTGAGTTTACTAAGCATATTATGGCCTTGTTTTAGTAAAGATTGATGATAGTGAAGTTGTTTTGAGTCTGATAAAGGTTTGGAGCCTAAGTTTGATAATTTATGGCTTGGTGTAAAGAAGAATCAAGTGAAATTGTGTGGAATTTTGATGAAAAGTTAGTGAATCAAAGATGCTTGTTCAATTTGATCTTCTCCAAATGTGTTTGGGACAGAAGTTCCCTAGATGTATGGTGTTTTGGTAGATTCCCTTGCATCACATGTGACTCAAATGACGACTTTGGGACACTAACAATTTAATGGATGAACAACAACAAGATATGCTAAATGTGTCACCTAATAAAAATTATTTTCAATGAGCTATGAGTGTCACTATAGTCTACATATCCATATATACCTATAGATTAGATCTCACCTTTACCTTTTTTATTTATTTTATGTCTTAATGTTTTTTATCAAACCTTATTTGTTGTGTCTTTCATACTCACTTCGCATTCTATATTTCTCTTACATGATTATGATCTTCCACTTGAGGGGCATTCTTGGTTTCCCCTCTTCCTTTGCTATTTTATTATGCCTCGCTCAATTTTGAATTTCAAGCTTTGGTTAACTATTTTCTTTTGTTTATCATTTGTATATTATGTATTTTATTATGTTTTTACTTATGTTTATGTACATGCCTTCATTTTTCATTGAACATCGTTTTAATTCATATTTTGATTCATTCATATCATGCTTCTTAGAGCTTACATATTGTTATTTCATGCTTTTTAGAGCTTACATATTTTTGTAATGTTTTATATCATTACTATTAAATATTATAATTTAATCCCACATTGATACATTATGTTTATTAGACCTTAGAATGAGTCTCCATTGATAAATTTTCATATTTTTAGAGTTGCTCGTTGAACTTTGTTATATCATAATTCTAGAGTTTACATCTTGGTTCTACATTTCCATATCATATTCTTAGAGTTGCCCTTACTTTGATGAAATCATATAATCACACCTCATACTTGAAATGTACTTTGTCAAATCTTTATTCCAAGGGGAAATATGTTTTTCCTCTAATGTATTATCCTTTCATCACCATATTCTATACTTGGGGGAATCAACCTTCCCCCACCTTATGTGTTCATATTTTCATATCTTTTGCACTTGCACATTTACATGTGGGGCTTCTTGCTTTCACTTTTTATCCTAAGTTGAATCTTCATAGTTGCTTCCTTACATAGGGGACTTCATGTCCCATCCCATATTTTACCATATGTTCCTTACACATTAGGGGTAACATGTCTTCCCCCACTTGTTACCTTGTTCCAACCTATATGAAACAAGGAATTATTCCCCTACCTACACCATTATATGTTTGTTATCTTAGATGATACATTGGGAGCATATTCCTATTCTAGAACCTTATATTCCTACATGGGTATTTTTGGACATTGAGATTTGCATCACCATTTTACATTACTAATTTTAAGGGTAATATTACCTCCTTTATGTTATCTCCAATCCACATGTGCTTATCATGCTTTATCATTTTATATGTTACATATAAATATCAAATGGTATATTCACCAGTTCTATTAATTTATATGATTACATGCTTCCATTCTTATCGCTAGATTATATTTACTTTCATGTAAAATTTTCCCTACCCTTCAATTCCTTCTATCCTATCAAAATAACCAATTGAAGGGGGGATATATATTGTTTCTAACATTCCTACATTGACCTTTTATGTAGTAAAAAGTGCTACAAAGACTTGTTACCCTAAATTGATGGATTATTATGATACGACATGCCTTTTGTTCCATGTGCATTGTCATCGTATGATTACCATGTGAAACGCACCATTACCATTTTCCAATAGGGGTATTTTTCTAACTTTACTCATTTCTTATTGTTCTTATTTCCTAGACAAATGTATAGTTTCTACTTTGTATTTGATTTTTACTCATGAGACATTAGCTATTCATTGTAGACTTTTTCTTTGTTTCCTATATTTCATAGAGAGCAGTCACCAAAGGACACACTTATGGGTTGATGCAAGAAGTTGGGTCGACAAAAAGCTCAAAAAGTGGGAGTTTTTTTCTTGATTTTCAGAATTTGTCACAATTGGACTAAAATTTGAAGCACTTACACATGAAATCTTTAAAAAAATCAATAATATGAAATTTATTATTTTGATTCTAGTTTCCAAATATGTAATTTATTCTAATACCCAGATGATACAAATTAATTTGAATAGGCATGTATAAAACCCACTTTTTAAAGTCGCCTTTTTAGGACCATAGCATGCATGTGTGCGGACACCATAATTTGACCTAAATAAAATTATTTTTCTAATTCTTTTTGGGGAAATATATGTAACAAATTGAAGATTGATGAGGATATTTTTATAATTTTTTTGGAATATTTTTATTGGCCCTAACTGTTGTTTTTGAATACCAACGTGTACGAACAATATAATTTGATGTAAACTAATCATTTTTTGAAATTTTTTTACTGTGTAGAGAATTTTTTGTAGATTGATGTCATATAATTTTATTACCAAAAAATTAATAGATTAAAGTTATTAAAAAATTAAAAAGCCTAATATTTCAAGTTTATGAACTAGTTTAGTTAGAGATTAATTAAAAATACAAAATATAATTCAATCATAAAAAAATACATATTTGAAAACTAGACATTGTGATCTATAATAAGTTTTAATTTCATAAATTAATTATAAAAAAAAAAACCATCAACTATGATGCCAAAGTTAGACATTTCTCTTGACATTGCCTTAGTTTTTTAGTTGTAGGTCAAAGGCTAAAGGTTGGGTTACCAAACCTTTTCTAAGCCTAAAATCCAATAAAAAAGTGGATTGGGGATTCTAGCTTAAGGGTGCCCATTTTAAAACTAGTACCCGTTCCTATTTTAGAATGGGTATCATTCCTAATTTTCTCATTTGAAATTAGGAACGGGTACCGATTTTGAAACAAGTACCCATTTTAGTTTAGAACAGGATCCCATTCTAAAATAGAATAGATACCCATTTCTAATATACCCATTTTTTCCAAATTTGGCAAAAAATGACTTACCACCTTCTTTCCACAATATTCATTTTCTGCAATACAGACTGACAGTGCCATTTTTTGTGATTTTTTACTCAATTTTGTCTTGTGCAATATCTTAACAGGTCATATTCTATTCAATTTTTTGAAGGATACAATCACAAGTTGGATATTATGAAGTGGAATCAATTACATAGACTTTTCTCAATAGGAATTAAAAAAAGGGTTTTTTATATATTCATATTTATTTGTACTTTAGAGTTTATAAAACAAAGGATCTACATATATGGTTTTATTTCAAAATTTTAAGGAGGTAAATTGAAGCAAATAGAGAGATGGAGGGAAAATTACAAAGAGATAGAAGAACAAGGATTCATCAAATGAAAAATATTGAAGCATCTAGTTCCATGAATCTTGAAGAGGAGACCATGAAGGATGGGATGAATTTAGATGATGCAAATGTGGAAATGGTGAATATAGAAGAAAATGTGATTATAGAAACAAATCCAACTATGTCTTCAAATTCAACTTTGAATGATATGGAAATAGTGAATATGCAAACAACTTTAGGTATGTCTTCAAATCCACCTTTCAATGATATGGAAAATGCAACTATTCAAACAAATCCAGGTATGTCTTCAAACCCACATTTTGATGATATTGATATTAATTATTTAAATGAAGCTGGATATACCAATAATGATATCAATTATACTAGTAAAATAATGAAAAAAAAAGAATGAAATATCTTGTATGAATAAAAAAAATGAAATCCCTTGTATGAATGAAAATGAAAATATTTTATTTACAATTGAAAGAGATGTCTTAGATAACCTTCCTAGTAAAATTTCTTGGAGACAAATGAGAACTCATGGAAATAGATTATATAAATGTTTTTTTATAGAAAAAAACTAAGATTTCAATGTCAATTCATGATGCAACTGATGAAAATGTGGAAAATGCGAAAAGTGATGAAAAAATTTAGGCTTTTTTTAAAACCAAAAAAGAAAGATGATTTAGTAGAATAAGTCATATCTAGTGTTGCTAACATTTGGTATTGATTCTATAGGAAAAAAGTCAATCTAAAGATAAGAATGCAACACCATCATGTGCTATAACAAATGTTTTAGTTAATAAATCAACTTCAAATGAAATAATGTTAAGAGTAATATATAAAAGTAAATCCTAAAACTTTGATAAGAGCAGCCAAGAGAAGAGAAAGTATTGAAAATGATCCAATTAACCAATGTTGGAGTTTTAGTGGTAGACTCCCAAGGTTGAACATGAAATTAACTAATGAAATTGTCATGCCTGAAAATTTCACTAGAAAAATGCAACAATTTTTTTATTTTTTATTTTTGTTTTATTTTCTTAAAAAAAACAACTATTAATTAAGCTATTTAACACTTTTTAAGTGTTTGAGATGCAACACAAAACATGATAAGACTTTTATGTCTTCATGAACTCGTTTCCCAAATTTAACCGAAAGGATGCCTACTCAACTGCTAGGGGATGCTCTTTATACTTTTGCCAATTGGTATCTAATAGCACTTATCATCAACTTAGCTCCGAGTTGATTCACTGAACGTAATTCTCCTAAATATGGTCCATTAACACCATAGGTATAATCTTGATAAAATAACGTTAGTAAAACTGTCAAATACCATGCTCTATTCACTTAACAAATATTATTATTGTTGTTATTATTATTTAATAAGGATATAAATAATCCTAAATTAAATTAACTTTATATACATATTAATCAAATAAGTCTTAAAGATATAAATTAGATAATCTTTATTTAAGTAGTAATTAAGTTAGTTTTAAATATGCAACTCCAATGATTTTAATATAAATATTAAATAAGTCTCAAACTATAAACTAAAACATCTAAGTTATGAAAATATACGTGTTTCTTAAAGGAGACGTAAAAAGGATCTAAATTAGACTCAAGTATAACTTAGGATATTTTTAAATATGAGAACCACTATTTATATCACATCTCTGCACTAGAAGAAAATGCCTTCAAGACTTCAAGAGGTGTCATGTTGTTGCAGATCGGTATACAGTATTTCTCTGAAAGCTCAAGGTGTTTCGTGAAGCTGGTGCTTTTTCAAAAAAAAAAATCTTCAAGTGAAACTGCCGAAGGTGACTGTCAATGACGTTGAAGGCAACGCTTCCCTTTTTATGTCCAGCTCGAAGCTATCCTGGCTACCCAGGCTGACGCCAATCTTTGTTTTCTTGGTGCATATATCTCCGCCATGGGGATTGCTCTTTTGCGAATTCTCTTAAATCCATCGATGAGATGGTTTCTACGTTTATAGCCTCCCCGACTTCTACCATTGACTCGGTAAAAAAAAAAACAATCTTTCCTGGCCTCGTCTTCTATTCAAACTGACACTTCACATGCCTCTGCTAAAGCTTCGCTCGAATCCCTCTACAATCAGTTTCTTGTGGAAGAAAGAAAAGAAAACTATCAAAAAAAGCTGCTCGTGATGCTTCTGATGCCATTCGAATGGAAGCACGTGACTCCACCATGACAGAAGCTGACCAACTCCCTGTGGATAATTCCATTGCAAAGCTCATCAATGGAAAGTTGACTAAATAATTCAACACTCTGCATAATGAGATCAAGGAGATATGATCCTCTCTCACGGAAATCATCTATTGTCAGATAGGAAACTTCACGTCAACCTCACAATCCCAAGGGAGCTCAAAAGTGAAGCCGTTTTGTCAGAAAAGAGACATCACGTCAACCTCACAATCCCAAGGCGAATTCAAAGTGAAACCGTCTCTGCAGAAGCAATCACTTCATCAGGAGTCTCTACGGTCAAAGAAGGAATCTCATTATTCAAAGAAGAAGCCATCGGTTCATATGGAGCCTTCCTCTCTCCGTACTGCAGATACTCCTTTCAGTGTGAATTCTCATTCTAGAAGCAAATGGCGCACACTCTGGGAGAAAGACTCAGAGTCTCAATTCACGTGTCTCTGGGCAGTCACAATCAAACCCGCATCTCTGCCCTCTCGAAGTTGCTCTGTACAACTTTCCACGCCGCCTTCCTTCTCCACTCCAAACAAACTCACTTTTGCCTGTGGTCGTCCATACACCAGGCGTCGAGGCTGAAGCCAAAGCCACAGAGTCTCTCGTCAGTTGCTTCACCAACTTGCGTGATGCCAGCCAAAAGATTCTGCCTCCATTTGAACGTCGGATGTGTAGTCATCAACCCATCTCTCATTCGCTCTAGTGAGAGATCTACAACGCTGTTTTATATTATGTTATTTTTACTCAGATGAGTTGCTTATTTATTTTGTTTTTATTAAATGGTTGAACTATGTAGCATGCTTCTATCCTCAAAATACCAATGCCAGTAAATACTCAAGTTTACAGTGGTTGCAGGGGAGAGAGTGGTGATTTAATTTTCGCTGTAGAGAAATGCACTGGCTTTTGTTTCACCTTATATACAGCGGATGAAAATTGTGAAGCGAATAACTTTTATATTCTCATATTTAACCTTTATATTCTCATATTTTTTTATTTATTTTTATTCCAGTAAGAAGTCTTTTATATTTTTTTATTGCTGTAAAATCTTTGTACAAGGCTACGCCACCTATGCAAATACTTCTGTGAATCTATAGATGAAATTTAAAGGTTTAGCAAAGGCGTGTAAATTGTTTGATAAGAATACTGTGCAGGATACAGAGGAAACCCATTGAATGGGATGAAATGTTGTGCCATAGGTTGAAAGGAAGTTGCAGAAAATACTTTAGCAATCCCAGACCATAATGTTGGCATTTTCCATGCCAAATATTACTTGTACAACAGAATTAAGGGAAATCTTTGATACATTTGCAAGAGTTTTGGGTACATGATTAGGGGTACGGTTGGGAAGAGAAGGAAAAATGTATGACAAAATGCCTCATCAGAGATGTCATCTCATATCTGAACATGTATTTATTAATCCATGCATAGTCTGAGCAAAGATGCAGAGGAGGAGGAAACCAAGGTATAATGGTGTCTATATATATATCCTATTATTATTTTACCCTTAAAAGCTCATTCTAGCAATAACATGGCTTTTATTTATTTATTTATCTTTTTCATCATTTAATACACTTTTATAGGAAAAAAATTATTGTATATATATTTTTATTTATTTATAAAATTAAATCATTAATAAGATTTATATGTACACCACACACACATACGCACTCACAGTTATATATATATTATATTATATTCATAAAATACATATAAAAAATTAAAATTAAAATAAATGTATATTTAATTAATAATATCTATTAGACATTTAATAGGTTGAACATCATAATAGAAATATTCTTATCCTTATTGATATTCATTTTATTTGAAACACAAAACAAACTTCATGATAAAGCATAAAGATTTTGCTTTGTTCGTCAATTAAAGATTTTCTTTATTTCTTAAATAAAGATTTGCTTTCTTGCTTAAATAAAGAATATTTTCCCTCTCTTTCGTGAGATACATATCAACCCACATGCTATCAACAAAAGTTTATTTATTTTTTAAAGTTTTAACAACTCTTTTGATACAAGTTTCATAAGGTAACTCTTTCCTCCATTCCAACAAGATACAAAACTTGAGATATTACAATAACTTGTATAAAATAAATGGTTAACATGTCAATAAAGGGAAGATTAACTTTCTCTATTACATCTTTCTTTCCTCTTCTTTTTCCCATTGAACAATATATGCAATTCATTCTTAAAACTACAATGATACAATTAGCATTTGAGCAAATAATGCTTTACATGTAAATAAATAACACAAAAAAAAATGAATAAGGATTGCTCTTTCTCCATTTTCTTTTATTTTGCAACAAACACTAACGTTCCATATTACAACTAATTCTAAGAAGTACAAAGAATGGCACACAACCAAATCGGGCTTGCTCTCCACCCTACCATAATGGCGTCATGGAGCCTCGTGGGCTCTGGCCATACCCCCGAGCAAGAAATCTATTAACCCCAAGATGATAGATGGAGTTTTCTCAATCTTACCAAAAAGACCAAAACAATATGACATCAAATTTCACACATTTAGGCTCTCCACTCACCATATTCAACAAGATCCACACAACATTTTACCCTCCTACAACAAAATGGACAAAGATGATGAAGATGAGGAGACTTATCTTTTTGTTTAGATGAGGAGCTTTAGATCTTCCATTCTCCACTCCTCTCCAAGCCAATCTATCTTGAGTCCATATCCTAAGAGGGAGCCTTCTCCCCTCCTCACCTCTTCTCTTCAATTTACACAAAATTTCTCCAAAAGGAGAAGTGGGTAGTGCCCAAATCTTCCACCTTCTTGAGATATATAGGGATCTTCCAACCCTACACTTTTTCCCACAAGTGCTCACACATGTGTGAGTCTTGTGCCAATTCCAAGAACCTTTGGGGAGTGGGAAGTTGAGAGTGACAAGTCACCTCTCCCAAGCCCCAACACTTTTTGAATTCCTCACATTCATGAATGTGGACTCTTGAGGGGTCTTTTCACACTCTAAGGACAAGTTCACATGTCAAAAAGGTTCCAAACCCATAGGTATAGGTCCTAGGGGTCTATTCTTGTTCTAAAACCAAGGAAATTGACTCAATAATCCCTTTTAAAAACCCACAAAAGAATCCATACGAGTTTTGATCTTGACCAAGGGTTCCAACCCCAACCAAACTCACATCTCATGACCTACAATTGGATTCTACTCAAACATAATCATCCAATCAATAATAAAACCTCAAACCCTTCTAAGTCAAATAGGGCTACACTTAGAACTTCCCAAAGATGTATCTGATTTGATTCCAATATTTATACATCCTCCTATTTGCACATCTGATTCCTTTAATGTTAATTCCACATTGACTCACTTAACTTCCTGCACAACATAATTAATCACAGTTAGATATAATAAATACCACATTAATTGCAAACCGAATCTTTGTAACTTTATTCATGAACCATTTTCATAGCTAATTACTCTTTCAATGCAATACGACACAACAATTATCTTATTTCAAATTCATCTTATAAGTTTGAATCTCATACCAAAATTCGCATGCCCATACATCTTCATTAAGTAAAATAACAATGATATAACATAAAGTAAAAATAAACTATAAGGTCATTGTTAGACAATCGCCTTCATATCATTCATAATATATCTAACCATTTATTTGGGAGAAATATATAACAATTTAAGGTTGTATTAGTCACTTGCAATGAGAGGCCTTACAGAAATCAAATATTCAATTGAAAAATGTTGGCATGATAATACAAGAGTATCACCTAATATTAGAGATGTTTTAAAATCAAGGGTGGGATAAAAAAATATGTGACCCTCATCCAAAACATCTATTAGATATGACTCAAACTGAATTTTATAAAAAAAATTAGATTATTCAATCTTACCAAATATTAGTATAAGTCAAATATCATTTGAAAAATGTAAACCTTGGTATGCCAAAATTAATAAACAATGAATTTTTTGTTGTAAAAATCATATACATTTTTGTTATTATTATGATATTTTTGATATATACATTGTACTTTGCATACTAATAAAATTATGCAGGAATGTGGTATTAATATGCCAGCTGAAACAATCAAGGAGTTTATAGCAAGTTTGTTTTGTGAACTATCTAATTGACACTTATTTTGTTTAAATGCATGTATTTTTGGACAATGCAATCGATGTGACAACCTTTCATTGTTAGGAGAATGTATGCATGAAAGTATTTTACATGAATTTGGACAATAATTAGTGGATGTTAAAAGATTCAAAAAAATTGAATGTTCTTTAAAGTCCATAGAAGAATTGAAAAACATTGTGAGCCAATCATAGAAAAATTAGTGTGCACATTTCATTAGATAATTTAAAGATAAGAGTGTACCCAAATAGGTCAAACACTCTCAATATGCTTGATGGCTTGATGGTCAATTTCATACATGTAAAAACACATTCCAATTAGAACTCTATCATCAGTTGTTGATTTTGTAGAAAACTATACTCTTGCTCCACAAGAGGAAATTCAATTCCAATATTATAATTCAATGCAAGCGGCCATATTTGTTCATATTTTATATAGACATGTAGATGATAGTATAAAAGATAATAGAATTTTTTTTGAGGGAGTACCATTTTTATTTGAGTGATAATCAATTACACTCATTAGAGTTTGTTCAATATTGATTTAGTATATTTTATAAAAAATTAAAAGAAAGAAAAAATCAAATGAGAAAACATCTCATATGGTTGGATAATTGTACTGGACAATTCAAGAATATTAGAATGTTTTATTGGTTATTTAGAGCTCACAAGGAAAATAATATCCAACACGTGTGGAGTTTTCTTGAAGTTGGACATTGTAAAGGAAAACATTATGGAGTTGGAGGATGTGTGAAAATATCTCTTGCTAGAGAACACCTAAAATTTGAGGATGTAGCAAAATTTAGAGATGCACGTGCAATTATAGATTGGTGTAATACAAAATTATCTATAGGAACAAGTGAGAACTCAATAATTTGATGATTCTTTTGGTTAGTTGAAGAAGAGAATATTCTTACTCGACATGATTGTGAAACAATTAGTGGATCAACGAAATTTCATTCGTTTAAGAGTTCAAATGCAAACACGTGGACAATATGGACAAGGGAGCTTGCATTATTTTGTCAAATTTGTATTGTAGGTGACTAGGAAGCATGCGAAAATACACAATGGGTCAAATAATGATATAGAGTAGAGGTGGAGGTTGTCTAATCAAACACAATTCAATCAATATTGAATAATCTTTCCACTTTGCAAACCCTAACTTGGTGTTTTCTTACCATTCCTTCAACCTTGCTTATAGCACATCAAACAGTGAAAATTGAACATATCTTTTAGAGAAGGCCTCAAAACCAAGAACCAGTCACCATTTAAGATACCCTTTATGCTCTTATTTGACATATCCAAATTTTGCATAGACTTGTTTCAAAACATCTCCTTCAAAAATGGACTACTACGCTGCCCTTAAGCCTAATTAGGCCTCTTTTCCAAAGCAATTATGTGGTAAACTTTCTCCCAATCACCAATCTTCACTCCAAAGCTCTAAACGGGTCACATGGGGTCTGAAACAATTGGTTTTATCAACTAAAACATCCACAAACTCACTTATCAACAAAACCCTACTCCTACCTATCAATTCTAGCCTAATACATTGAGATATTAGGCTAGGGCTTGCACAAACAGGGCCCTAACTCCATCTCCTACATATACAATCACTATCAAATTGAAAAAAATCCTAACTAAATCCATTCCACCAATTTGCAGAGAATTTCACCAGTGGAATGGTCTAATATGCCATTATTTCTACTAAGCCCTCTTAACCTAGGGTTTTCAAATTGTTCTCAATATTTTGGCTCTAAAAACCTTCAAACTTTATGAAATCAACTCAAATCAATTCCAAAACAAATCTAGTTCATTCCTCCATCAGATACAATTCAATTAGATCATAATCTCTCAGTACGGAACCGTACAGAATGGTGTAGCAGCAAAATTGTATAAAAGATTACAGAAAAACAAAGCATTTCTTATTGTTTGCAATTCAAAACAACTTCAGAACCTTGTCTCAAATTTTTTGAGGCATATTTAAACTTGCACAACCTAAACACAATGGTTCATAACCACTTTTTGAACCAAATGACTGTTCAACTTCCAAATATGATAAAATTGCAAAGTTGCAAAGCAACTTTTACAACAAATTACACATGACAAAATGTACTCAAACCGACCCCATGAGACTTATTACATTGAAAATTGTCTAAGTAGACCTTATTACACCAAACAAGACTCTAAATACCCAAAAACCTAACATGTGACCATATTTACAAAAGTTGACTAGGTGCCCCTCCACCAAAGAATGGAAATAAAGATCCTTAACACCTACATCAACACATGATCAACATGGAACAACAATTGAAGAAGATAATCAAGTTTTTGCATCTGATGATTATGATTGTGTTTCAAACCTTGTATAAGAAGGTATTAAATCATTCAATTTTTTTATTACATTAATTTGTAATATATTTAATTTTATATGTATGCATATTTATATGTGAATTATATTATAACATGTATGATATTTTAACCTTTGATTTTCCCTCTGTTTTTGTAACAACCTCGGGTGTTATACTTAGTAAAACTTCAAATTTTTCACCTCAAGTGAATGATCCTTGATGCCATAATATAGCAATAAAAAAATTTCTTTTCCATAATGTAAATTACATGCACATTTGAAATAAACACTATTCCAAACTTCCATTGCATTTTATTGTAATTTCACAAATCTTTCCATAACATAGATTTCATATTGAATAAACTCAAGTTTATCATTCATGATTACATTCTTCCATATAAATGGGTACATGATACATACATATGTAGCTCTCCCAAGCTTTATTGGTAATAGATATACAATTGGTCTTGATGTCACCACATTGGTGCATACATTCTAGTTATCCCCATTCCTTGGTGCATACACTCTAGTTGTCCCTAATACTAGCACAAACATCCTCAAACCTTGACCACCAAATGATGAGGAGAAGCATCACTCAAGTGTTTTTCCACCAACCACATACTCAAATGCGGTCCCTCGCACATCTACCACATATGGCAAGATGGCCCTACCCTTTGACAAAGAGATTGGTTGGTAAAACCCCATAACAATAGTCTATATGAGCTTAGTTTTGTGTCCTACATAACTAGAACTTGTAGACACTACAATCCTAAACTAGCATGCATAAAAGGAACACATTGAATTGACAGTGCAACCAATGGAAAATTACACTACTTTGGCCAAAATATTCTCACCTAGTACTTTGAGTGACAATCATCCTATTCACATACACTACCATAGCTTGGTTTGGATTATAACCATTCATATACTATGCTCAGGTAATTTCCTTCCATAGGTAATCATTAACCTCAGAAATAACCTATTCCTTTTTCAAATCACAAAGATACTTCTCTCAAGTATACATATACAAGCTATTCCCTTCACTGGACATTCTAATCCCAGGAATAACCTATTCCCTTCACTGGGTAATCTAATCCTAGGAATAAACTATATTCTAAAATGTAATTACATAAGCTTCATCTTATCATAGAATAAATACTCATAAATAACTGACTCCATTCAAGAATATCACATGACAAAAAGTGATTCTCATCAAGAGAATAATCTCATTAATAAATGACCCCAATCAAAGAGCAATCATATAATTAAATGATTTGATTCGAGAGTGTAATATCCTTAGTAAAAAGGGTTATTCAAAGAGTAGAATATTGTCAATAATATGACTTCACATCAAGAGTATAAAGCAACCAAATAGGTAACAACTCTAACTTAATAGGTAATCCCACCTATGGCTCCAATCAAGTAGTATTCATAAACTCAAGTGATCAACTTAATCACATATAGATGAGTCTCAACCTTGGTATACCCTAATCTCAGATATAATAAGCTAACAGTGAGCAATATGACGTCTCATCCTATCATATCTTTCATACTATCACTGTTGATGTATTGCTAAACCTTATATTTCCTAAGGTTTCCTAGCATTTTAAGCTAATAATGTCAAGTCACTTCATGACATTGATACATTTCACATTATACATGTAGTGTAGTCTATCTATGTATAGAAACATCATCTAAATTCCTAAATTGGGTATATAGGAGTATTAAATAGCTTCCTTAAGCTATTCACTCTTTCATCAATCCTAGTATATAATATTATTGATAACATCCACTCCTTATTAAGGAGTATGTACAAACACACATAAGGATATCATATCAACTAGATTCTTTTCCTTTTTGATAAGCAAATAGATCATCTCTCTATTCAAGCAATCTAATGTAATTCTCAAACAACATAATCAAGACATACAATCTTTCTCAAATAGATAAACATAAAGAGAGTAGAATCTCATGCCTGCTTTACACTATTATCTAGTTGACCCACTGGTTCCTAAGCCAAGCCCACTCTAAATCAGATTTACAACTATTTCTTCTCAATTCCTCTCACAAATGTTTCCTCACAAAATACCTCTCAGCAAAATAAGAACCTCACAAACAAAATGTAGCAAAATGGAGAAGCGTAATAATGCATAGTAGAAGTGTACTCAAATGGGGTAAGAGTGCATGTATTTATACCCCAAAATCACCATCTACATGCTAGAAACAAGGCCTATGAAATGACACTTCTCAACTCAATTCAATCGACTCAACTTGATAATAAAAAGGTGGTGGGTTCCTATCTTAATACTCATCCAAACAAGACAACAAGTTGATGCTTTTCTTGCCAACAACATGTTGACTTATTCATATTGCACATGTTCTAATCTGGAAATTAACTTACTGGCTTAAGAGACTTCTAATGAATCATAGAGTTCATAATATGGCGCCAACAATTCACCATATTCCCTATTTTCTAGCTTGTTATTTAATAGAGGATTAAGTCAATACTCATTTGGATACATTTTAAATAGCTGACTTGGTTTATTCCAAAACAATTGACACATAACTTATGATTCAACTTCCCTTTTTATAGCATTGCTTTATCATTAACTTTGCACATTGTGCAACACTTTAACATTATGATTTATAAACTATGCACAACAGATATAAACTTATGCATTTCCATCGCATTTATCAATGATAATATATGTGGTTTTATGCATTTCCACCTCTACTATTCTAGCGTTGTCCATAAAACATATTAGTAATTATAATGCATAGACTCATATCCCTTTGTTGACTTAGTCATGCATTAGTTTTATGTAGACCCCTCTTCATGTGTGAGACTTTAACTCACTTATTCTCTAAGCGTTGGCTTCTACTACCATATGCGCTAAGGTTCATATTAAAGCATTTGTTATTAATATATTCATAGTATTACTATGCACTATCCATATAGGCATCGATTAACTTTGTATAATGATCTCTCTCTCACACATATGTGTTATGTATATATTTGTGCCACCACTAATACAAAGCATTGCATAAATATCAATCTCCATTGATTTATACAAATCAAATTCTATTAATCAATTCACATAATGGCAATCGATTCTTAATATAAACAAACTGATATATATTTAATATAATATATACTATATACTATATACTATATATATATATAACTCCTCAAATATATATATATATATAGATATTCATCAAAATATTCATATTCAATCGCATATCAACATACATGTATATGTGTTTATTATTGTATATGTTTATATGTATGTAAACATCTTTGATACATACATATATTCCTATACTTTAGTAAATACATATATACATATATATCATGTTTACTATCTTTAACACAAATACTTCATATCCTCATTGATAGGCATCTACATTAAGCATATATATATATATACACACACACACATATAATTGATTTCCCATGTAAGTACACTCGTAAGTATTTCTACTTACATTACATATGCATATGATTATGCTCTCATGCATGGATCAATATATATATGTACCCATATACAAGTATACATTTAACGTACATATGAATCAACGTAAAGATAACTATACAAAGAGCTTAAAGACTCAAAGATTCAATCACAACAACTTGATAAAATAGTCAAAGAAACCATAGACAAGGTCACAACCAAAACCATAATCAATCAAGTTGATCAACCAATTATAATAAGCCAAGACTATGACCAAGGGTTTACTTATTTGATTCATGGACTAACCCGACTCAAGTAGACCAACTAGGGTGTGAGTGTGTGTAAGATCAATTAGGTTTCATTAAGGGTTACCTGACCAATCACTTCTCCTCCCTTTTAGAGGATTGAATTTATCCTTACAACCAGCTTAGTACAACACCAAGGTAGTTAGACATTCATAGTAAATCCATTTGCATCATAAAACATTTGTATCAACAAAGCATTCTGATATTTGAAAACATATTCATTCTTTTGAAATCAGTATCATCTTCTTGCATATTCACATATTTCATTTATAAAACAAACATATTGAAGTCACAATTTACATTTATCAACATTTTCACTCATAATGGTAAAAGTAACTTGGTAACTATGAAATGGGATATAACACTTTTGACCCACATTTAAATAGTTCAACATAAAGCAATATTTATTTTCTTTTCTAAATCAATAACAAGATGCACATTCGAAATAATCCCATTTCAAACTTCCATTGCATTTATAAGAAACATTACATAATCCCAAGTAACGATTTAATATTACATATTCCCTTGTAAAGATATCTTTTTTCCAATTACAATTCCATAAAGATAGAGATACATGAATACATGGATAGCTTCCAAGAGCTTTAAAGAAATTGAGTACAAATGGTCCAGATGTCCTTGTTGGCATACATCCTCAAATTATAGCTACCAATTGTATGAGGAAGAGTATCACTCAAGCACTTTTCCACCAACCGCAAACTTACTACGGTCCCCTGCACATCTACCTAATTGGTAAGATGGCCCTACCCTTTGATGAATAGATTGGTCTAGTAACCTCATAATACTAACCTTCCTGAGCATGGTGTTGTGTCCTACATAACTAAAGCTATCATACGTTGGCTACAACCTACATGCACGACATTCCCAACTCAATTATGCAAACTTGCCTCACAATGAACTGATAAGTGTAATGAGTGGCTACTTACACTACTTTGGCCAAATATTTAGTATATAAATGCAATCGCTCAGTACTTCGAGTGTAGCCGTATGTTCATCTACCCCTTATCTCTATTTGGTATGTGACCATTCATATTCTTTCCAATCATAATATATTTCATCCTAAAGGTGATGACTTAACCAAGTGACTGTTAGGTTACTCCCATCCATGGATTATCCTAACCCTGGGACCAACCAAACTAACCATACATGTACATATAATATTGCAAACTAACATTTTCAACGTAGTACTTCGAGATAATATCATTTCTCATATTTCACACTTTATACAAGCTTACATATTTTCTATGACAACCTAGGTAAATTATACTAATACACTATGATTATCTCGTTTAGCAAACACAACCATACAATTTCAATCATAAGGAATAAATATAAATAAAAGTATCAACCATCACGATTTCACCAAAATAAGAATTCACCAAAGATCTTACAAGCTCACCCAATAAGAAAAAACCAAAGTTCAAGCAATCATAACATATAATTCATCTTTTTCTCAAACACTTGTATTCATAAACAAATACGATTTCAACACAAAAGAATAGAGAAGTAAAATCAGCATGCTTGGAATTATAGATTCCAATGAAGATACTGCTTCCTAAGCTTAATTATCACAGTCACACTCATTTCTCCTTCTATTATCAACCTATCTCTAATCCTATCCTTTCTCAAATACTCTTAACAAAACTACAAACTCACCAAAACAATCTCTCTTTTCTCATTAATGTACTCAACAACTAATTTGCACAGAAAACTAAAACAATGAACTTCAAAAGAATGACAACAAATGAATGACCAAAAAGCTAAGAAGTTGCCTCTACTTATACTAAAATATGAGAAACTTATTGCTACAAACTTGCTCTACAATTTGCCACCTTTTCTCTTCCAACTGCCACCACTTAATGTAACAAAGACTAAGTCAACCTCTAAATGATTTGAATACGCTAATTGAAGTGAAATGTGGATACTCAAATAGTTAAGATGCAAAAACATCATAGTCCTTGCATTTCCAGTCTCTCTAATATGGCTAAATCACCCTCTTTTAACTGCCGACAACTGCTATTTACTGAGTCAAAGCACATAAATGTTTACCTACAGGTTTCATATTTGCAGACTAAGTCAACTTCTTCCAAGCTTAAGCTAGCTCATGGATTTTGACAAAGTCTCATGCTCTACCAAGGGTATGAGTGGCTTTCCAGCATAGCTATAGACTTCTATTTGTTTCAAACTTCATACTTTATGACATCACATATTACAGATTGCACACCCTTTTAGTTGTGCGTTGGTTTTAATATATACAACAACATTAAATGCATCACTTCACTTTTGGATCTAGCGCAGATTAAGTGCTTCATAAACTTTGTTGAATACCATTCACTTTATAAACAATACATCATATACTATGTGACATACTATGCACTTTAACTCACATTTAAACATTCTCACATATGCACAACATATGATTTAAATGTTACTTGGCTCTATACAAACATTTACTATTAATATGGTATGCATTATATATGAGCCAAATTTTACTTAATAACATTTCAAATATCTACATATAAACATTATATATATTAATATATATATTAAAATCATTGATCAATATTTAAATATATTAACAATTATATATATATATTAATATGCATGTATATGTGTATACATTAACGTACTCATATACATATATATTAGTATATATATTAGTATATATATTATATACATATATCATTATTTTAGTATCATAATAAACACATATATTTACATATTCATCGATTGTTATATATATACAAAATGTGTGTGTGTGTATATATGTTCAATCAATATTCTCATGCATATGATATATCCACACATGAGTATGCGTAAGTACTTCTACCGAAATATATGCACGTACATATATACTCTCATGTATGGGTTATCACAATCACATACATATATACATTCTATGTATATACTCATCGATTAATACATAAATATAAAATACATGAAGAATAACTTATACTTAATATAGAGATTAGTCACATAATCTAAACTAAGAAATAATCAGGAAATCAAAGACCAAAACCAAAACCATAATAAATCATCCCCAAACTATGAC
This sequence comes from Sequoia sempervirens, assembly GCA_007258455.2. Classification (NCBI taxonomy): domain Eukaryota; kingdom Viridiplantae; phylum Streptophyta; class Pinopsida; order Cupressales; family Cupressaceae; genus Sequoia; species Sequoia sempervirens. The sequence goes on along the minus strand of VDFB02027756.1, from coordinate 14,919 downwards.
AGAAGGTTTACTTACCAATTCCCGAACTAACTTGGCTCAACTTGACCAGACTAGGATGTGAGTGTGTGATAGCTCAGATAGGCATATTACGGTTTACCAAACCAAGCTCTTCTCCTGAGTGATACTCCCCCTCTCTTCTGGAGGCTCAATCCTTTCCTTCATCCAACTTAGTGCATTACAATAGTACTTAGCCAATAACATTACATTCATATGCATCAAATGTTTTCATCTTGAAATCATTCAAAGTATCTTATTGCATAAACCATTCATTCTTCCATCAAAATATACAAAACATAATTATGTATTAAAACATTTTAACTCATCAAAGTAACAATAAATAGGTAATATCACAATGGGGTGTAACATATACGCCACTCTTTATTGAATTAATTTTTTTTTTTTAGGACATGTGTATTTTGTTGTTGCACCTAAGGGGAATGAAGAGGGAATAGAGTATTGGTTGGCTAGATGTGTTGAGAGAAAACATAAGTTGGTACATCATAGAGTGGATGATGATAACTATGAGTGTCCAACTGGTTATGTGGTTGTTGTTGGCACCTAGCAATGAAAATATCTAATAGAAAGTGTAGTGTCTCACGTGTTACTGTTACTCTTATGATATTGTTTATGTTTTGATGCATACTCAAGACTTCGAGGGTGATTGTTTCACCTGTTTGACTTGTGTGTTTTGTTTGGATGCACATGATATTGTTTTATGATATTGATGATATAATGATGCATGGTGTTCGTCTTTACCTGATTATGCGATATTGTGTGGTTACGTAAATTTATTAATGCTCGCTTCATGATGTTTATGATGATGTGTTATTGTTTGAGAGTCGGGTGAGAGGGACCGTGTTGCATCACTCATCCATGAGCGCCCTGCTACACTGCAATTCTCTCTCACGGTGTGTTTGGCATTGAATATATATATGTTGTTTTGACACTTAGTTTTATGCACGATTGCAGGTACCAGGCACCGACTCCACCCGCACCGTTGGGTCTGAGTGTGCCCAACTTACCCAATGGATATGATGTAGTTTAGGGAGTCGACAATAAAGTATCCTCATCCTAGTACCGTCACCCCATCACTGCGTCTGACGTCGTCATCCGTTTGTGACCTTGTTCTTGTCTTGGTATTGCTATGTTTGAGTCATTCGTTTTAATTGATTAATTAATGTGTTTCAATTATTTTGCATGGTCAAGATTCATTGTTGTTTGGGTGTTGTTTGGGTAGTGTTGCTCGTAATTGTAACGTGATTTAATTAAAATATTAAATCAAATTGTTAAATTATTAAGACTATTTTATTAATTAATTAAAAGGGGATAATAATTTAACAACTTATAATATTATTCCTTTATTAAAGATGGAAAATGTAAATAAAACATAAATTTCTATTTATAAATAATATTTATTTTAAATTTAATTGAGTTTATTTATAAATTTAAAATATCGGGATAAAAAGGTATTGAATAAAGTATCAAAATAGATATTAATGGATATTATATCTGGAGGATAATTTTTTTAAAAATAATAATAATAATTAAGGGAATTACGAAACAGTAATGATTTAATTAAATTAAATAGTGTGAACTATTGATAATCGGTAAAGAATTAAAAATACAGGTGAAAATTAGAAGAGATTTACCAACAAGTGGTTAAACGGGGAGAAAAGAGAATTGTCGGGTGTTGAAAATAAATTTTGTGAAAGTGCCATCTGTCCCTTGGTTTATCGAGAACTTTTGAGACTCTTCCTTATTTTATTTTGGTAAATTGGGTGAAATAAAACATTCAAAGATTTTACCAAAAAGATCATACGGAGAAATGAAAACGAAAATTTTCATGGAGGTAGTGCTCTGGTTTAAAAGTTAAAAAGAAACTGGTATTTTTTTTTACAGCAGAGAGGAGCTTGTTGTGCGCTACACAAGTCACCGCCATTTTCAGCTTCCAACAGGTATTATTTTTATGTACTCTAGATTAAATACAAAGAAATTATGATCATGGGTTTGCTCTAAATATTAAGTGTAATGGAATCGACCAGTTAGAATATTTTGATAATGAAAAATGTATATGCATTGGGTTCTCATCTATTAGGAAAGAGACTGATATGCGGAAACAAGTTTGAGACTGACTATAAGATTTGCATACCTTAATTTCTTCACTGGAAAGACTGTAGATGTGAAAATTGCGTTAAATTTGAAAGCAAGTGGCATGATTGATCTTGATCTATTCAGAATGAAACCTTAGGTGTTAGATTATAAAAGTTTCTCCGTAGTAGGAAGAGAAAGTCATTCTCAGAATTTTTCCCCTTGTCGGATTTTTGTATTGGATTAGGAATGATAGTTCACCTAGAAAATACAGATAGCTACCAGTAGCATATCTCCATGCTCTGCTTGAAATCGTCCTATTACACTTGTTAATTGCATTTTCTTGAAAATTCTGAAGCCTTTTTTTTGTGCTTATTCTGCAGCCCTCCATTCCTCAAATCGGCGTCCAAACATGACTGCTAATTTATACATTTGCTTGAAAGTTTCTTAAGCCTTATTCTCGATTTATGTATTTGGCGTATTCTTTTCTTCAACCTGCTTTTGAGGATTCCATTCCGAATAGTTCGATTTAAATTTGGGGATCATGTTTTTTTTAACAAACCTCATCATGGCATCCCCCCATATTCTAAATATAGTTATCGCTGTTCGAAGATGGCATACGGTGATTTCTCATGGAATACTCATGAACTTATTCGTGCTCATAAAAAAATACCCATCCAAGACTAACTAGCTATTGCACTATTGGTGTGCAATGGGGTACGCCGAAAAATTATATGCGTATATTTTTTTTTGTGTAGTCATATTGGTTGAAATATGGAATAATTCTTACAATCTAGAAAGTTTTGAAATGGGAAAAACATAATGCAAATTATTATTAGCCATATTGTATGTATGTAACATATTAGAAGAACACATGGAATAAAAATAACTTAAATGTAATTTAATGCCATAGAAAGATGTAGAAAAAGGAAATATATAGAATGATAAAATTCTTTCTTTTTTTATTGATTTTTTATTTTGCATTACAAAAATGGATGTAGTTGAATACAATTGTTTGTGAAAATGTGGAACTGTGACATTGAAGTCCAATGTATCTATAATAAAAAAAGATATAGTTAGTATTGTAAAAACATTTAATAGAAAAGAGAATGTTGAAGTTGAATTTCCAAAAAAAATGTAGTTACCTTTGTTAGAGTAGTTTGTAGGTCTTATTTAATAAGAATGTTGTGGAAATGAGCAATGAGAGGAACCTGCAGTAAAGGAGAAGGAGAGATATAATTTACATTAACTCAATTATATAATTTACATTGAAACTATATAAATATTGTTTGTGAAATAAATAAGAAAGTAACATACTTGTAGTAGGTGAAATGCACTTCAAGTCTCTGAGGAGTTTGAGATTGACATTGTTGTCAATCGATTCTCTTCATTTTTCCGACGTGCAACATATGGGCTTTGTTGCATGCATGTATATCGTTGGAATTTGAAAGATGGGTGTATGCGAAGACTTTGTAGATCAGGTACTCGTGAAATAGCAATGAATGTTAGGCCTTGCCGATCAATGTTGCTAATGTCTATTGTGGCCCTTGGAAGCGTTAATCCTTGTGACTTGTGTATTGTCAATGCCCATACCATTCTAAGTGGAATTTGATGGCGAAGCCCACGGGTTAGCGGGGTTATGGGGACATTGTTTGGATAGTTACGGTCCCAAGGCGGTCCAATGTAATTTTTGAATTGAACAACAACAAATAAGGGTAGCTGAGGTGGTTTTTCACCTTCATTGTATACAATTGCTTTTACTTGACCAAGTGCGCCATTGACGAGCCCTGCTTCGAGCCAAATGTTTGAGCATAACATGACCTCTTGGCCAATAGACAACAAAATATGACCTTGAAGTTGCTCCTCATCTGGATTTGTGTATGCTAACCCTTTGAGTTGCTCTACAGTGGAAAGGGCAATAGGTGTTGCCAAAGACAACAACATATGTTTGTTGTGTAGTAACACCATTTCATTTGTTGCAAAAAGGTGTATGGCAGATAAGAAAACAGAGTTTTCTTCAGTGCTAAGTGATGAACTTGAGCGTGACATCAGAACTTGCCAATCTTCTTGTGTAGGCTCTGCATTTCGTAGATTTGAGAGAAGTTCGCGAAAAGCTATTTGGGAAGGAGCATCACCAACTTATCAAAATATTTTGGTCAAAGTTACCACTGTTGTGAAGCTGTGCCATAGTGTGCCACCATATGAAGTAGAAGCATACATGGGGATATCTTTAATTGGTGGAAGCTAGCCCAAGTCACCAAAGAGAATAATTGAGTGGCCTCCAAAGGGAAGGTGGTTGTGGGCGGGGAATGCTTCCCGTAGTCACATGTCAATGCGTTCTAGCAACTTTGGACCTATGAAGCTCATCTCATCTATTAAAATGTACCTAATAAAGTACATGCTTTCTTGGAACGTTGCAAGTGTTTGCCCATGTAGGGGGGCCATTTCTTTTATTGGAATTCGAAGGGAAAAATGAATTGTTGATGCTTGAATGTTGAATGCAGCAACACCTGTAGGTACAAGAAGTAGTAATGGCGACTCATGAATTGGAGCTGAGCTATTGAGGGCATACCTCTTTTTTTTTTATGAGGTGTGATTTTCCAATTCCCGTAGTTCCTTGAACTATGAGCTTTAGCGGTGGTTGTAATGGAAGACTGGTTAGATGAGACCAAATTATATCAAACACTTTATGTTGCTAAGTAGAGAAAGTAGCATGGGCGTGTTCATTGAGAACACGACACACTTGAAATGTTGGCCGATTGGAGTCTATGAAAGTTGTTGCAAAATGCATTTGTTGTGGGGTGAGGGTGGTATGTTGCCATTCATGGTGCATGTCAATGTCACATCGACCAAGCATGTCTAGTGCATCAAGCTGCATAGGAAGGTGTGGAAGTAAACTTAAGAGAACCTGCCATTCTTCAGGGTTTTGTCCTTGCAAAACATGGTCAATACTTGAGTCGCCTTCATTGGGATGTTTGCGGTGTACGTGCCATGGCCTGTATGTAGAAGAGAACCTTTCCCATTGTGATATAATTTGATGTTCAGAGGAGCCAAATTCATTGTCAATGTTTCAGAATGGGTGGTATAGAATTAGTTCACTCCAAAAAAATTCATGAAAGCTTTTATCGTCTCTTGCAGGGATGCTTATGAACCTAGGTGAGACCTGTACAATTGCTTTTGGGGGGCGTTGCTTCCATGGTTCATTTTTTTGGGATGCTTTGAAGGTCCATTTTTGGGTCAGTTCAATGAGAGGCATTGACTCTAGTTGTATGGGTCGGGCCATGTAGGCATCAATGTATGTAGGTGAAGTGGTAACTGATGTGGGCGATATAGACACACGCTGAAATTTGTGATGGTTAACATTTAAAGACACAAATGGCCTACTGAATATGGAGATGGGTAATTTTAGTAAAAGGTGGCAAGTTTCTTGGGCACTAATATCACGATCGACAAGGCTATCAGTAAGCATTTTTTGAAAAGCTATTGGGGCAGTCATTTCTGATTCTAAATTGGTTGAAATGCGAGATAACATAGCATGATATGTTTCATATTTTTGCTCAACTTTTGCTGCATATTTTGCAATATATTTGAGGACAACATCAATTGAGAGTATAGGTTGGCAATCTACATTAGCCCTCTAGATAGAGAGGATAGATGGGTTGTGAAGGTTCAAGCGATAATCATTGCGAGCTGGTGTGTGCTTAGGGTGGTTGGTCTCATCATTTGAAAGGCTTGACTTGTCTTGCATGGACCATGGTGCTTTACAACAACAAATAGTAGTTAGCCCTTTCTTCCTAAGGCATGTTAGCAAAATACATTTTGTGTGTCACTCAACACGATTGACCAATTCACAATAGTCACTTGAAGGGTCGCATGACAATATCCTTGTTGTATCCAACAAACAAGGATCATCAAGAATGGAGCGGTGAAATGTTTGGTTTCTCAAATGGAGGGTACGTGGGTTCCAAGCAGAAACATATTTATCTATGTAATCAAGTGCATTATGTATAGATTCAAGGTTATTCCATTGTAATTTACTAATATTAGGTGCTTGTTGGATCCATAGAAAACCATGGATGTGTGCAGATCCTCTGTGTTGCCATTCATACCTACAAAAAGATGATATTTAGCAAACTATAAATGTATGAGTCTATTGTAAAAGATGAAATTTGAGAGTGAATAATAAAGGTATTACCTATACCAATATTCTGATGCACCAAGAATTTTTTCCAATACTTCTTCTTGAAATGTAGTAAACCTGTGGTGCATGTATATTGCGGTAAGGTGTGGATTTTGTACAATGTTTTGGATCCTCCATCTAGAAGCCATAGAAGGATTTGTAGGAGACTTGGTAGGCATGATGGTATGTGAGTCTAGCCATTTTGTATCTGCTGCACTTAGGGTGAAGAAGAGTGAGGGGCAACCAATCTGAATCACCATATCAGAGAGTTCCCCTTGACGTTGGGTCTAGAATGGACGAGTTCCATGAATTGATGAACTAAATCGCATGAGTTGATCAACAAGTTTGTCATCTAGCATGTCCTGCAATCTTTGGTGAAGGTCAGAGACTATCGAGGGCAGGAAACCATCAAGATTTTTGTGAACAAATACATAAGAGGTTTCCTTGCTACGGTGTCTCATAATAATGTTTAGTATGAAGTACCTAAATCGGGGGTGTTGGCCAAACCGATTATCATGGTACCTTAAGAGGTGGAGAGCATATTCATGTATTTTAATTTCTTTCATACATTGTTGCTTGAATGCAACTTTTCCTTTTGGAAATAATGTGGGGAATGCCATAGCAAATAGTCCTTCAGTGTTGTACTCATTGATAGGAGATGGAGAAATGGGTGACCATGCAATGGTTGGTGTTGGTCGTCCCACACCTAGTTGTAGCAAAGAACACACTTCTTCGACCTCTGTACGAGAATGTGGGAGGTTCAACACATAGGATGTTGTTGCCAACAAATTGTCGGTGGGGTCATATTCAGTGTCACTTGTTTCCTCGGTGCTTGTATTTGTGGTGGTGGGATTCAAAGATGTTGCATAAATAAGGCTTGAGATGTCACTAGAAGACTTTGGCAAAGTGGATAATGCAATTTCATCTATTTGGACATCCTTGTAGTATGGGTCATTGCAAATCTTATATTTAAGTGCCTCGTGGACACACCCTCTACTAACATGGAAGTTGTATTGTTGTTGGCCAATTTTTTCCATGTTAACTATTAGTATATCAAGATCAGTAATATGCCTAGGCAAGTAGGATGCAATTGCAGATATATCTTGAGGAAAGCAAATAGTGTGCCCACTATATTTTAGTTGCCCACCCCTTGCATAGGTTAGTTGAAGTATTGGGCTAACCCTTGCTATTAACATCTCCTCAACTTGGGATAGAACTTTTAAGCATACAGGTTGCTCACCAGGGTCCATGTTGTTCCAGTTTGAGAAGCGGTGGTCTTTCTTTTCAAATGTGCATCTATAACAAGTAGTCATTCCATTTGTTTGTCTAGTTTTGATTCCTGGATATCTCTCCATGCAAACCATACAAGTTGACATTCTCGATAGGCTATCTAACTTTGAGGGGAAATTATTTCTAGCAGAGATAAACTCTTGTGGAAAACTTGGTGAATGGTGCATTTCAATATTTGGGGCGGGCTCATCTATATTTTGCGTGTGAGGTGAAATTCCTTGTAGCTGAGTCATGTAAATTGGACGAGAGTTTGTAGATGTTGAGGCTGCAGCAAGAAGAATTTGATTTTCTTCACGTCTTCTTTTGTTAATCTCATTTTTATTTGCATGGTATTGTTTGTGATTGAGCTCATTTTTACGAGAATGTTTTTCTTGCATTCTTTCATTCTCTGCCTCCATAGTAAGAAATGTTGAGGATAAAAGTAATAAAATAGTTTTGTGAGAGAGAAGAAATATAAAAAACATTCTATATACATACATATATTTATGTATATATACTATATTTTGATTGGATTTAACATGGTGAGATTAATAATTTGGAATAAAACAGAAAACAAAAGCATATTAATATATGGATAGTTAATGTAGATAAAGCTTTAAATATTATTTCTTAATTTTAAAATATGCAAAAAGATTAATTTAAGACCTTGGCCACATAAAGTGGTCACATTTAATGGGAAAGTAATGGAGAACAACATGATCATAGCGATAGAAAAATGCTTATGCTAACACAAACAAATTTGCAATTGGTGATAATGTTTACATATTTGGCCACGCCTAGTTTCAAATCAGCTTAATGGCAGTTATAACAATGCTTTGCATTTTTTTTCCATCAAATGGAATCATCTTGATGGTTAGATCAAAGAAAAATTGGCTACCAACAATATGGTCCAAAATGTCTTTAGCAGTTTCAGGTTCTGCAATCAGTAGTTGAAAATCTTCAGTGGAAACACCCATTATGGAATTTGCTGGACCTTCAAATGCAGTAACTTGTAGGAGTTCACCACTTGCATCTTTCAAGTCCATTTTGAGCACATAGCTGAAGTCACATTCAAGGAGATCTGTAGAGCACTTTGGGCAACGAAAAGTAGTAGGGGAAGTTTGCAAGACCTTTTCTTACACTTTTTATTGTTCACCAATAGAGGGCATGAAAGGTAATAAAAGTTGTCAAGGTGCAATTTTGAAATGGAGACCTTAATGCAAACATTTTTATTTTCAAGCTTGTTATTATTTGCAATAGATGAGATATCGACTGGATTTGCAAACTTTATGGGAGAAAGGTTTTTTTTTACAAGGAATTGAAGGGCTTGGGAATTTATGTACTGGTATACCATGCTTGTAAGCTGAAGGCCTCTGGTAAATTGGGGTTCATTAGAACTTTGGTTGGGAAAATAATATCAAGAGCTCTCCCACACCATGTGGTGATACGTCCTGATTTAATCAAAATAACATGAGGGTTTGGTTGTGTAGGCATATCAAATATTTGTATCCCATCTATATAACAATGATGCCCCCATAGTGTAACATCTATGGTACAATCTGACTTGTCTACAATTGTAGCAGTGCACTTGATTGTCTCAGTACCATTTCTTTTATGAATGGTTGATATCGGGGAGATAGCCAAAAGTATACCTATTATGTCAACGAGGGAATTGATAGGCAATGAGGACAATGAATCAATGCTTTTAATGTGGAAAGTATGTGTGGGTATTGTGGAGTTCAAGGATGTGGAAGGAGTAATTGTGGATGAGCTAAGGAGAATTATTTCGTATGGATTTGTGGAGCTAGAATACTTTGTGTTAGTAACTTCAATGCGACCATTGGAGATAACATAAAGACTATCAGAGTGAATATCATGGTAAAATTCTTCAACTTGTTCATTAAAGCAAGAAATATGAATTTCAAAACTTTCCATGTCTATGAAATCAAATCCAAAAACTTTTCCATCTTGTCCACCATTTTTATATTCATGGATTGAAGATTTCATCAAGGCTCGACCCTCAATGGACCAATGTTTATGGTTGGGGGTTAACATTTTAATTGGAATCGGTTTGGAAGGGTATATACTCTGTTTTGTCTGAGGGTCTATTGAATCATTTGTAGACTGAGAAGATCCCAATGAGGCTGGAGAGCTACTTGATGCGATGGAGCTTCTAGACTGGAGGAGAGGAGTTGGATTTCCAACAATAGGTGCATTGTTTGAAATTAATTCAAAGTTTTCAATTATGATAGCCCTATAATTTGAAAAATTGATACATTTAGTAAGAGCATGTAGGGGAAAAAAAATGAAGAGATTTTTTTTGGAAAGAGTGGACATACGTGAATTTATTGAACATCTTTAGGGTATATTGTTCTAGCAAGACAATAGAACCTTTCACTAAAGCCTCCTCCAAAACAAGATTGTTGAATTGATCACGAAGAAGAGCATGATGTGTGTGTGAACCATCAGAAAGTTGAACACAATATTTGCGAAGTGTAGAATGAGCATGTTGAATGGAATCAATGGATGCAACTTGCAAAACAGGGCTCAAACCAGATATGCCCACAAGAATATATGCAATGGCATTTGCAGTTAAAATCGCCATTGTTTATTTCAGATTTAGTGTACTAAATGTGCCTACGAGCATGTTGAAGTATGAAAATTAGGTTTCTAAAATATTTGATGTTCTGAGCAATTTTCACAATTGCAACAATCAGAGCCAATTGATCAATGGTGAATAGTAACATTGAAGAAGATAATAGGAAATGGAAAACACACCTATTAAAAATATTTTCATTGTACTGCAAACACACGTGTTCTAGATAATATTTGTTTTATTCTAAAAGAATGAAATTAAAGAGCATGCTACATATTCTATCTATTAAAATAAGTCGAGAATAAAAATGTATAACATTCATAGCTTAAATTGTAGTGCATTTTATTCTTGTCCTTGCAAGGGTAGATCAAGTAAAAGAATTTGTTTTTGTAGAATGTATGTTTTAAAAGGAAACTTGCAAAAGTGAATGTATTTTGAGTAACGTTAAAGATGAAATAAAGATATTGAAACATACTTGTAGATATTCAGTACACCAAGTACGAAAGAGTAGAAAACGTTGTGAGCACAAGTCCCTAAAACAACAGATAAATTGAATGTTTACAATAGATAAAGCTTACTTGTAGTTAAAACTTATTGACATTTTATTGTGGAGTAAGCTTCAACATTGAAATAAAGAAAGGGTTTATACATTTTTTAACTATAGTAGGAAAAAAAGGTTTGCATAATCGATAAAGTATTGACAACTTATATGTGAAAGGATTGTAAATAGATAGATGTATTAAAAAGGAAAGAATAGTTTATTTAGTTCTTATTTGTATTTAAAATTACAAGCATGGGTATAGAATGTAAGAATGCTACATAGGTGGAACCCAATGTCATAAAGTGTAAAAAAAAAGGTTGCGAGATAAGTATAACACTAAGTACAAATAAGGAATTTTTATAGTTAATAGGTGACATAATTTTATATCTATATAGCGATCTGTATTATATTGTTTGAATTGGATGTTTACTACAAATTGTTAAGGAACTTGAGGTATGTACTTTTATTACAACAAACATAGCCTTGTTCATTGCACTACGAAACAAAAATAATTGTAGGGGTTACAATTAAAAAAGTAGGACACTATTCATGATTGTGAGTGCTCTTATTCAGATTACAACAATGCACTATGTACACATTTCGAGAACAAAGGCTCTTCAAGCATTGTTTATATAGTTTTCAAAAGCACATTTAATGTGTAGTCCTCCACCTATTTTGTACATCTCGTCAGCACGCATTTCTCGTAGAAATGAACAAAATGCAGCCAGTTTGTCACAAATGTAGTGGAATTTGTGCAATGTCCCTTCCATTGCTTGCACCTCATAACGTTGGAATTTTTGTATATTTTGAACAACTGTTTGTATCTTTTGCAAATTGTCAAAGCAAGTATTGGTGATTTCATTAGAGAGATCTACTACATTTGCGGATGTTCCATCCCAATTTTGTGAAGGAGGTGAAGTTAGTGGAATTCCAGAGGAATTGTCATTATCTGATACTTCTATGATATCAATCTGTTGACGTGGAAGTGCCATTCCTGGATGTAGTAAATTAGGCGATTACAAGTAAAGTAAATTAGAACTCTAATTTTAAGACAGTTGACTGCAACTAAAGTAACTAAAAGATGTAAAAATAAGAAAAAATAAATTCAATTGAAAAATTTGTCGTGCTTGTAAAGTTAGTGTGATCTATTTGTCATGAATAATTAAATTATATACCAAATTATCATCTAAATATAATTTGAATGACTAGTAATTTTAAACCATTTACAATCTTCAAACTAAAGAAATTGAAACTTATACATGTTTCATAAGGTAAATAATTTGTCTACTTTTTTCTAAAAATGAAGATCATAAAATATAAGAAATCACAAAAGATACATGTTAAATTGTCTAACAATACTTATTGTATAGAGAATAAAATTTAAACTTTACATTTTTATATTTTAAATCAATATAAGGTAGTTTGAAATAATATAAATAAAAAACTACTCTTTCATCTCAATTTTCATTACTCACAGTCACAGTACATAATTATCTATACAAAACTGTGTATGAATATATAAATAAATAACTAATAAAAAACAATAACAATAATAAACCCAAAAAAATTCTGCATGCCGACAGCTGCTATATATAGAAATCAATGTTGTAAGCTCGATTGCTTAAGAAGATGCCATCCTAGAGCTTGACTGTGATAAAGAACCAGGAAATGTCTAATAAAATCCGCTTCTCTTTCACAAGAAGTGCATCATAACTGATTTTTAGAGTCTGATAAATATTTTCGTACTCAAAATTTTCAATTTTGGTTAAGGCATTCAACTCCAGTATCTAATGTTCCTTTTACTATATAGATGTGCACCTATAATTTCCAAGGATAGAGGAAGACCCGTACAAGATTTCATGATTTTGTTTGTCATATCTTATTAGGGTAGGCTCTCAGAAAGGCATGCAAGCTAAAAAACTGTGCACTTTCTTCAATATCCAACCCTTTCATATGGTAAATAGCATCTACTTATAATAATAATTTTTCTACCTTGTCCATACCAATCACCCATAAGAGCATTGATCTATTTCTTGTTGCTAATTGACATATATTTTACTTGCTATGTATTACTATTTTGAATTTTCTGACATCAAAATACAGAAACAACAATTTAAGAAAAACTTTTAGGCTTTTTGTTTGTTTGACTTATTTCATTTAAAATTCATTACCAAATGGATGCCTAATCTACATCTAATTAAGTAATTCCTTGTATGTATTAGCTTATTGCATGAAGTGAATTTGATGTTCAGAATTTCAACATTTAACAATCTACATGGATTTTGGGAGATGTACATTGGTAGGTTGCAGCTCAAATGAAAATGAAAAGGCAAATGGGAAATTAGGAAAATAACACCACATTGATTACTCGAAATCCACATACTCACTCACAACAAATTTGATAATCTAATTTCCTGTAATCGTTTCAAGCTCAAAGCCTAAAAGAGACCTCCATGTCTCTAGAATAAATAACCACAGTAGACAGACTACTTGTGCATCAGTATACTCTTCTTGCAGGACACTATTTCTCCAATGCTAAAACTCAGAAAAACACAGACTACTCTAAGAAAAAGAATGGTAAAAAATAATGATATATCAATTAAATGTGCTATTTTTGAATTTAACTTTGGAAATCTAATGTCTTTGATGATATATCAGTTAGATAAAAATCCCTCGGTTTCCTTGAAACTCATAGCATGTAATACAATACACTCTAGCTTGCAAGAAAACTTATTACAACAACTAAACAGAAATGAATTGACTCCAGTTTGCCAACAATTAAAATCAACTACTAAGTAAACCCATTTCAGTAACAAGCCTATTCATAGTTTACCATAAATAACCCAAGAAAACCCAATCCAACAATTAGCATGAAAATCCGTACACTCTGGCATGCAAGCAAACCCATTTCAGCAATTCCACAAAAAATGAAACAATCCCAAGTTTACCAAGAAATTCAATTTGGAGGCTAACGTAGCTATGTATCATTCAAAATTTCTATAACCAAAAATTCATGTTGAAATGTTGAAACAAAAATTTGTAAAGTAATAGTTGTACAGTAAAACAAATATGCAAATTACCGAAACTAAATACCTTATTTCTTCTTAACTGTTGTACAAATTCGAAATTGTTCTTCTGCAATCCTTGTTCTTAATAAGCTTTGTGCAAATGTTATTCTTCCTGAAAGTAGCAGATTGGTGGTTTTAGATATCAAAATAAACATATACTACTTGTTTATACCTAAAAAACCGAACCCTTGTAGGTTTTCACAAGAGAGGTCCCATCCGCCAAATTGGCATCTGGCCTAACGATGACCTCAAAAAATAACCTTGAGCTCTACAATTGTTAAAAAGGAACTGCGTAGAAGCAAAATTCTTTCAATAAAGCAATTCAAGTTAATGTTTTTGTAGCAATGCAAATCAATCAGAGTATACAGGAAAGCAGAGGCGCGTGCTATGAGAAGGGCATTCAAAAACTCTCATTTACCTTATTTCTTCTGCTATCCTTGTTTTTAATAAGCTTTGTGCAATTGTTATTCATTAAAGGTCTATTTGTAGAAGAAAGGAGGTAGTGGAAAATTATCTTCCTTCAATTACGTGCATGATAGTGCCTGTTGTTAACCAAATTAATTACCATAACTCTGAGTGTCAAATGTCTATCAAATCAGATATTGCAGCTCCACATCCTGTCGCATATATCGGTGGGGAGATTTGTGAGCCACTCGGGTTGGAGTTTCGTGCTAGAGGCCGTGAAGTTCGCTGTGAGGCTTGTGCTTTTGCCAATGGAAAACAATCAGGGCCTCACCACCAGACTTACGACGAAGGAACTCAGAGTTGGAGTGTAGGAAAAAAGCAAGAACAATAGAACACAAGATCTCAATTACAATTATGCATGTATTATGCATCTTTGTGTGTTGGAGGAAGGTAAGATTTCTCCTTGTTTCTCTCCGTAATGGAATAATCTTGTAATTCTCACCACCCAGCTGGCCTTAAACACAGAATAATGTGGCAGATGAGGTCAAATTAGATTCTTCGGTGACAAACAAAAGATGTTGCCGTCATACCAATTTCTTAAAGCGGGCTTGTGGCGCCCACAAAAATTAGCATTGTTCAAGAAAAGATGATCAACCAAAAATTAGTCTTGTTCAAGAAAAGATGATCAATGGTTAAACTCTTTTCAATCGTTGGCCAGGCATTGTGGAGAGAGGTCAACCGTGGATTTCAAAATCTAGGTTGATCTCTCTCA